>JAODAL010042670.1:0-25000 GCA_025379985.1 Phyllomedusa bahiana
CCCCACCCCATTAATACCACCAGGGACCCGACCACTACATCCCATAATACCACCAGGGACCCGACCACTACATCCCATAATACCACCAGCAGCTGACCACCACATCCCATAATACCACCAGCAGCTGACCTCCACATCCCATAATCTGTGGCCGTCGCCCTGGCGCCATGAAGTCGTCGCGCCCTGGTGGACCCGATTCCTGTCAGGGGGAAAGAGCGCCCGCCGGACGACCAACAGAGGAAAATACAGCGACCGCAACAAGAAGCAGCGCTGCTGGGAGGAGATCTGCGCCGCCCTGGTGCCCGGCTGGGAGGAGAGCAGCCAGCTGGAGAGGAGCTGCAAGGGTAACGACACCCCCACAGGACCGAGCTGAGGATTTGTTACAGTTGTATTCACTCTAAACCACGGGTGTCAAACTGCGTCCCTCCAGCTGTTGGGAAACTACAACTCCCCTCACCCCATTTTATAGATTATTAAATCATCTGGGAGTTGTAGTTTCCCAACACTGGAGGGCCGTATTTGCCCCCCGGACATCCCGGGGACTCCAAACTGATACATTGTAACAAACTATCAGGACAACAAAGAGACGCTGGTGATGTGTTTAATTCACAGACTGGATGCAACTGTAGCAAAACGTCAGCTGTGAGAAGCTGCCGAGGGCTGGAGACCGGTCCTCAACATTTGCTGCCAGCTCCAGACTTCATGGATTGTCTCCTGTTGATATCTCTGGAGGTTTTTCATCTTTGGCCCCTGGAGATTTTTCCTTTTACTGAGAAGAAAGCTCTCCTTTAGACTAGAGCTAATCGTTGGTCCCTCCCCCTTGTACTTCGATCTTTTGCCCCCTCCCCTTTGTACCTCAATGTTTTGCGCACCCCCTTGTACCTTGAAGTTTATTCGCTTTCCCCCCCCTTGACCTTGAATTTAAGCCCCCCTTTTGTCCCTCGTTTTTTGTCCCCCCCCTTGAAACCTGGGTTTTGCCCCCCACCCACTTGTACCCTGATGCTTTGCCCCCTCCCCCTGTTGCATCCTTATATTTTGCCCCTCCCCTTTGCTCGCCCATGTTCTTCCCATTGCACCTCAATGCTTTGCCCCCTCTGTACCCTGATGTTCTCCCCCTTGTCCCCTGATGTTTTGACCCCTTCCCCCTTGCACTTCAATGTTCTCTCCCTTGTACCCTGGTATTTTGCCCCCCCTAATGTTTTGCCCCTCTCCACCTTGTACCCTGATGTTCTCCCCCTCCTCCCCTGATCTTAGACCCCCCTCCCACTTGCACCTCAATGTTCTCGCTCTTGTACCCCAATGCTTTGCCCCCGCGTCCTCGTGTACCCTGATGTTTTACTCCCTCTGCCCCTTTGTACCCTGATGTTTTGCGCCCTCTCCACCTTGTGCCTTGATGTTTTGCCCCCTCTCCACCTTGTGCCCTGATGCTTTGCCCCCCCCCCCTTTTGCTCGTTTTATTTTCACACTCCCCCCCCGCCCCCTTTTTAAACCTCAAGGGTTTTTTTTAAAAGGTCTATAACGCCAAAATTTTTAGGTAACACCCAAGGATCCAGAACCCGGTGGAGATCCTTAAAGGACTGTTTTCGGCGGGAGCTCCACCTGCAGAAGAAGGAAGCGCGGAGCGGATCGTCGCCCTCCAAACGGAAGCGCTACATGTTCTACGACCAGCTGACCTTCCTGGAGCCCACCCTGATGCGGAGATCGTGAGTACCCACCCCACCCTCCCCCCTCCGCCCAAATCCACTTTCTCCAAACTCCCAGGAGTAACTTCCACTTTTTCTACCTTTTTAGATCTTCTGGAAAAGCTTCGGACACGCAGGAAAGTCCCAAATCTGAGGGCAGCGACTCCGAACCCCCGCAGAGTCCATTGCCGGAGCGTGTGGCCCAGATCCCTGAACCCCCGCGCACCAAGAGGAGTAAGGCTGCGGGAGGCGGATTAGGGGACTTTGAAAGCCAAATTATTGGGATGGTCGACTCTCTGCAGAAGCAGAAGGACAACGAGAAGGACGAGGACTACTTGTTTGTGCAGTCTCTGCTGCCCCCACCTGAAAAGTTTTCCCGATGAGAAAAATCGACCTCAGTAGAATCCCGCACTGGTGAAACCTACTGCAGCCCCCCGGCTGAGCAGCCCCTGCTGGACTAGATGAGGTCCTCCCCACCCATCAATGGTCCCTCAAGAATCACCCCAAAGATGACTGAAGAGTCCAATCCCCCGTCCACAGATCTTCGGGCGGTGGGGACACAAGGTTCCGGATGGGAGTTGCCTTCGTGTTCTTCTCCCCCTCTCTTCTCCCATCCTCTCCATACTTGATTGTTTGGGTGGGCTACATTACTGTATAGTAAGGTGCATAAAGAATGACCATCATGGAGGTTATCATAAGATGAGGTTGGAAGTAGCCAGACATGAACAATCCCCTTTAAGGGCAGTCCGGGGGATGGTCCTGTACAGTTTTGACTCCCATTGACTGCAAAGTTGCCCAGGTCCTGCTCTTCACAGTGTTGGGGGTCTTCTCCAGAATTGCCTGTTTGGGTGGGCTACATTGCTTTATAGGAGGTACTCAAGGTTGATCATCATGGAGCTTATCACAAGAAGAGGTTGGAAGGGGCCAGCCCTGAACAATCCCATTAAGGAGGAGAGGGGCTCCTGGATCCATACCTCAGAATGGATGGTTTCCGGGAAGTCCGGGGGATGATCCCAGACGGTCCAAGGGAGGTCCCGTGCAGTTTTGACCCCCATTGCCTGCAGAGTTGCCCAAGTCTGCTTTAAGGGGTATCTCCAACTACAACCCAAAGAGACAGTACATATCCAACTCATCTGCCTAAATGAACAATCACCTCTCCACATTGTTGGGGGTCATCCTCTCCAATTTCGGTGGGAGTGACACAGTCAGACCTAGCTCGTATTGTGGAAGCCCAGGGTTGTCTGTAACAGACCACATCCTCTGTTGGCCCAGCCGAGAGGTGCTGCAGTGATGACTAATCTGACGGGGTCAGGGCAGGTGGCCACTTCTGAACCAAACTGGGTCAATGGCTGCAAGTGACCTCACGGTTTAACTATCAACTTCCTGCATCCAATGGCTGCTGTGATTTTGTAGCTACCGGACCATCTGCCCAGAGCCCCCCGCTTATTGGGCTACTCCCTACTTTTATGATGTTTCCATAGATGGTCATATCTCACTGGTTACAGAAATACTGTGACAGCCATGACTGCCGCCATATTGATTGGCACAAGCTCCACCTCTGCCGCCATGTTGGCACAAGCTCCACCTCTGCCGCCATGTTGGCACAAGCTCCACCTCTGCCGCCATGTTGGCACAAGCTCCACCTCTGCCGCCATATTGATTGGCACAAGCTCAATGTCTGCCGCCATATTCGCACAAGCTCCACGTCTGCCGCCATATTGATTGGCACAAGTTCCACAGCTGCCGCCATATTGATTGGCACAAACTCCACGGCTACCACCATATTGTCGCAAGCTCCGTGTCTTCCGCCATATTGGCACAAGCTCCGTGTCTGCCGCCATATTGGCACAAGCTCCACATCTGCCGCCATATTGGCACAAGCTCCACATCTGCCGCCATATTGGTACAAGCTCCACATCTGCCGCCATATTGGCAGAAGCTCCACATCTGCCGCCATATTGGCAGAAGCTCCACATCTGCCGCCATATTGGTAGAAGCTCCACGGATGCCGCCATATTGGTAGAAGCTCCACGGATGCCGCCATATTGGTAGAAGCTCCACGGATGCCGCCATATTGGCAGAAGCTCCACATCTGCCGCCATATTGGCACAAGCTCCATATCTGCGACCATATTGCCACAAGCTCCGTGTCTGCCGCCATATTGGCACAAGCTCCACATCTGCCGCCATATTGGTACAAGCTCCACATCTGCCGCCATATTGGCAGAAGCTCCACATCTGCCGCCATATTGGCAGAAGCTCCACATCTGCCGCCATATTGGCAGAAGCTCCACATCTGCCGCCATATTGGCAGAAGCTCCACGGATGCCGCCATATTGGCATAAGCTCCACGGATGCCGCCATATTGGTAGAAGCTCCACGGATGCCGCCATATTGGTAGAAGCTCCACGGCTGCCGCCATATTGGTATAAGCTCCACGGATGCCGCCATATCAGTACAAGCTCCACAGCTCCCGCCTTATTGATTGGCACAAGTTATACAGCTGCCGCCTTATTGGCACAAGCTCCACATCTGCAGCCATATTGATTAACACAAGCGAGAAGGTAGCCGTCCGCTGTCGGTGGCTGAGGAACTGCTGCTAATGCGACAAACAATTTGTCAACTTTGTATATAAAAAAGTGCCCCCATCTCTGTACGTCATAGAACAACATGGCGCCAACATGTCAGTGACTAATAGGATGCTCAGTGGAGTATTTTACTGCCCCCTGGAGCCTAAGCTTAAACTGTTCCCAACTCTTAAAGGGGTTATACTCGTAATAAAGTCTTCTTGCTTTCACTTAGAAACAGCGCCACTCTGCTCTTCAGGTCGTCTCTTGTATTGCAACCTGGGCCCATTGTGAAGCGCTGCAATGCCAAACCCCCAAGCGGACCAAAGTGATGCTGTGTCAGGGCGCAGCGGGTGACCAAGCAATGTTTTTGAATGTTTCTGGGCACAATACAGCTTCTTTCATTTGGAGATCACCCAGGGACAGAGTGAGGTTGTGATTTACAGCAGCTGCAAAACTACAAGGCAGACGCTAATATCCCCAACGGGAAATGCAAGTAAGAGCCCCATGGGGAGCAGGGACTGTGGGCTCCAGTGTTACGGTATATGTAGGCGATATATATGTATATATTGTATTTAGAATAAACAGACTCCTTTCCGGCTGCTTAAGACTTGTCGTGTCCGCAGGAGTTGATGGGGGTCAGTCCCAAGATGTCGCTGATTTTTCCAGCCCAAGAACAACCAGCTCTAGGCACGGCTTTTATGGTTGTGATGATGGAGAGGTGGGGGAGGGAGGGTGGGAGGGATTGGGGGGTTCACTTACTTTATAGTTCTATAGAGAACAGAGAGAAGGGGAACATCTCTCCTTATGGAGAGCACCAGTTAAGGTGTGTAGTGTGTTGATTGCCTTTTAGCCCACTACTAAGCATCTGCATATCACAAGGCATTATGGGAAAGAAGCTGGAAAGCTCACTGCGCCCTCTATTGGTTGTAACAAATCCTCAATTTACTTCTGATTCACTGAATCTTTTGAGAAGCAAAAAGGAATAATTGTCAAGCCATATAGAGAACAGAGTGAGAGAAACAATGTATGAATGGACAAAGCATTATACATAGCCCCCGGCGCGGTGCCTGATTGGGGGCCGTTCTCATGGCGTCCATCGGTGGGAGCTGGCGGGGAAGGCCTGGAGGGCAGGTATGCTGATGAATACCAGGCCCGGCTTATTGACCTGGTATTACTAGTTGGACTACATTTGCTGTTTTTCCCAGCAGAGAACACTCGATGGGCTTCGTTTATGAAAACTATCTTATAAGACTGTCGTTGCCCGTGGCAACCGGTCAGTGTTCATAGCAACCAATCACAACTCAGCTTTCATTTCATACAGTGCTCTAGAAGAGTGAAAGCTGAGCTCTGTTTGGTTGCTTTGGGCAACAAGGACAGTCTTGCAACCAGACAGTTTTCAGGAGGCCTAAACACTTAGACTGTTTGGGTTTCCCATAGCAACCAGAGCCCATAGCAACCAATCAGAGCTCAGGTTTTATTTTTCCAGAGAAGTATATGAAATGAAATATGAGCTCTGATTGGTTGCTATGGGCTCTGATTGGTTGCTATAAGCTCTGGTCTCTATTGACTCTGGTCGCTATGGGCTCTGATTAGTTGCTATGACTTCTGATTGGTTGCTTTGGTCTGTGGTTGCTATGAGCTCTGATTGGTTGTTATGGGCTGATTGGTTCCTATGCCCTCTGATATTGGTCTGCAGTGACAAGCTGCTGCGGACACCAGGTTTGTAGCTATAGTGACCGGCGCTGGCAGCCTATCAGGAGAGCTTGAACAGGTCTGTAGCTATAGCAACCAGTGCTGGCAGCCTATCAGGATAGATCAAACAGGTCTGTAGCTATAGCAACCAGCGCTGGCAGCCTATCAGGAGAGCTTGAACAGGTCTGTAGCTATAGCGACCAGCGCTGGCAGCCTAGCAGGAGAAATTGAACAGGTCTGTAGCTATAGCGGCCAGCGCTGGCAGCCTAGCAGGAGAGCTTGAACAGGTCTGTAGCTATAGCGACCAGCGCTGGCAGCCTATCAGGAGATATTGAACAGGTCTGTAGCTATAGCGACCAGCGCTGGCAGCCTATCAGGAGAAATTGAACAGGTCTGTAGCTGTAGCAACCAGCACTGGCAGACTATCAGGAGAGACTGAACAGGTCTGTAGCTATAGCGACCAGCGCTGGCAGCCTATCAGGAGAGACTGAACAGGTCTGTAGCTATAGCGACCAGCGCTGGCAGCCTATCAGGAGAGATTGAACAGGTCTGTAGCTATAGCGACCAGCGCTGGCAGCCTATCAGGAGAGATTGAACAGGGTTGTAGCTATAGCGACCAGTGCAGGCAGCCTATTAGGAGAGATGGAACAGGTCTGTAGCTATAGCGACCAGTGCAGGCAGCCTATCAGGAGAGATTGAACAGGTCTGTAGCTATAGCGACCAGCGCTGGCAGCCTATCAGGAGAGATTGAACAGGTCTGTAGCTATAGCGACCTGAGGAGCTGATGCAGCCCATACAAGAGGGGATATCTAGGAATAGGTAGGACACTGTTAATGGACACAAATTGCAAAGTGACTTGTTTTTACAAGATCTTTAACATAAAAAGCAGCGATCCTTGTAGTGAGACAACCCCTTTAATGTCACCGTGAATGGTCCACAAGCAGCAGGTCCACACAGCTTTGTGGACGATGTCGGAGCCCCTTAGCGCAGACCTAGTCCTATGTGCGCAGCGGTTGTCGGCACAGGCTGTGGTAGACGGATGGCAGTACCACCGGGAAATAGAGCAAGAGCAGCCCACACAGGGCGATGTGAGCTCCAGTGATGTCTCGCCCCGGCTGGGTCAGGATACCTTCTTCATCCCGCTACCCTGGAGGATGCCCGCACCATAGAAAAACATAACAGTGACGGAAGAGGCGCGGTGGAGGACCATGACCGAGATTGGGATGTTCACGCGGTGTAATTGTGATGTGTAAATTTATGCTCCAAAAGACGCCCGGTTAGAGACGGATCCTGTAGTGTGTTTTTAGCAAAAGTGTGGAGCGAATCGTGCTGCGTTTCTGCACCGAAAATAAACTCCACCATTGTTCTGGGGGATTTACCAGGTGGAAACGCCTCAAGCATCGACAACGCGTTTCAATTTACGGCAGTAAGTCGTCCCAAAATTACAGTAGGTGCTGCAATGACTCTCGTAAAGTGCGCGTCGTGGGAATGGTGTTGTGTATTTTACACTGGATTCAATGAGAGCTGCAGGGAACATGGAGGCTGATTTTGGCTCCTCCGTCAGCACAAAATACACAACAACACCAGCGTCAGGTGACGGCGCCAGATTCATCCCGGACGCGTCTTGTATCTCATGGAAGGGAATAAGAAACCTTGAAACGACGCCGCCGCTCGCTCTGGCCGAGCTCAGATTGTCAAGACAGAAGAGCAGTGATGAGGGATTGGGTTAGTGAATATACGCGATCACGGCTGAGGAACACTTAAAGGGCTGTTCCTCAGTGTGATGGCAGATTGATGGGAGGTGGGGCCTGTCATAAATGGAGACCAATCACACTGGCTCATGACTCCAAGGGGAGTGCTGTGTTCTCTCCATTCTGTTCTATGGGAGTTCCCAGTACAGGGGAGCGCTGTGTTCTCCATTCTGTTCTATGGGAGTTCCCAGTACAGGGGAGAGCTGTGTTCTCTCCATTCTGTTCTATGGGAGTTCCCAGTACAGGGGAGCGCTGTGTTCTCTCCATTCTGTTCTATGGGAGTTCCCAGTACAGGGGAGCGCTGTGTTCTCCATTCTGTTCTGTGGGAGTTCCCAGTACAGGGGAGCGCTGTGTTCTCCATTCTGTTCTGGATTCCAGTACGGGAGCGCGTGTTCTCATTTTCTGTGGAGTTCCCGTACAGGGGAGCGCTTGTGTTTCTCCATTCTGTTCTTGGGAGTTCCGTCAGGGAGCGTGTGTTCTATTCTGTTCTATGGAGTTCCCGTACAGGGGAGGCGCTGTGTTCTCATCCATTCTATTCTATGGGATGTTCCCACTAGTACAGGGGAGCGCTGTGTTCTCTCCATTCTGTTCTATGGGAGTTCCCAGTACAGGGGAGACTGTGTTCTCCATTCTGTCTGTTCCAGTGGAGAGTTTCCCAGTACATGTGGTGAGTGCCGGTGATTCTCTCCATTCTGTTCTTGGGAGTTCCCAGTACAGGGGAGCGCTGTGTTCTCCATTCTGTTCTGTGGGAGTTCCCAGTACAGGGAGCGCTGTGTTCTCCATTCTTTCTATGGGAGTTGCCGGTACAGAGGAATGCTGTGTTCTCCATTCTGTTCTATGGGAGTTCCCGGTACAGGGGAGCGCTATGTTCTCCATTCTGTTCTGTGGGAGTTCCCAGTACAGGGGAGCGCTGTGTTCTCCATTCTGTTCTATGGGAATTCCCAGTACATGGGAGCGCTGTGTTCTCCATTCTGTTCTATGGGAGTTCCCAGTACAGGGGAGCGCTGTGTTCTCCATTCTTGTTCCCAGTAGGGAGTTCCGGTCCACATGGAGTGACAGGGAGCGCTGTGTTCTCCATTCTGTTCTATGTGAGTTCCTGGTACAGGGGAACGCTGTGTTCTCCATTCTGTTCTATGGGAGTTCCCAGTACAGGGGAACCGTGGGGTTGAGCGTACTCAGAACTCACAAAGAACAGAATGGAGAGTCAGGCACAGGCATAACCACTTTTCCATTCTGAGTCATTTCTAACACTTTCTGGGACCCGTTCCTGAGTTAGGTGCACATTCCTGAGATGGGTGGGGGGGGGCACACCTCTCAGACTTCAATGGCCTATCGTTCGTGCTATGCTATTAAAGCCTATGGTCGAAACATCCCTTTAAGACTCTGAACATGATTCCCCCTATTGTGTAAGGTCACACCTTGTATGTAGACCATTTACAAAAAGGTCAGGATATTTGACTTTTGGTTCAAATTTCAGGATCAACATAAAATTTCTTGAAATTTTTTTTAAATGAGCCCACGTCTCCGCCTCAGATGCACTCGTCCAACTGTCCAATGTTTTAGGACTTTGTGCACAACTTGCTGATCTCTAACAAGGAGCTTAATGGCAAAATTCACAACAGGAGTTTGATCCCTGAATCGCCCACTAGATTAAGGGGATCAATGTGAATTGAGAGTTAAACCATCCTCCTCATCCTGCTGTTCACATTGTGGCATCATGAGACCAAGACAACACCTTACAATGGATCAACAGTACCCCGCCATTGCCGGGCTTCACGCAGGGTGATCTCAGACAGAGTATGCTGATGTAAACGGTTACGAATGGTCTGAGGTGACACTTGGTGCCTCTCACCTCCCTTAAACGTGCCTGGAGTTGTGCGGCCTTCATCATCTGGCTCCGCAGGGCATTGGTTACAATGAAGCGCTCATCAGTGTGTGATTGAGCCAAAGAGCGTCCGCCTCTTTGCCTTTCTTTGACTCTTCCAGTCATTCTATATCTCTGATACAACCTGCTGATGACTCTCTGTGACGTTCTAAAGTTCAGTGGCCACTTCCGTCTCCTGCGTGAAGCCTGGCAATGGCGAGGTCCTGCTGATCCTTTGTAAGGTGTTGTCTTGGTTTCCTGCTGTCACAATGTGAACAGCAGGATGAGGGGGACGGTTTAAATCCCAATTCAAAGTGATCCCCTAAATATATTGGGTGATTCAGGGACCAAACACCTGTTGTGAATTTTGCCATTAAGCTCCTTGTTAGAGATCAGCAAGTTGTGCCAAAAGTCCTGAAATATTGAACAGTTGGACGAGTGCACCTAAAGGGGAGAGATGGATCATTTAGTGCATTAAAAAAAAAAAAAATCAAAAAATGTTATGTTCATCCTGAAATTTCAACCAAAAAGCCAAACATCACTAACTCGGCATAATTCTCACTCTGCGCTCTGCAGGGGACTTGGAGCTCTGGATCAGTAAAAGCTGATCGGTGACTCGGTGGGTAGCATAGAGCAGCACGGTGACTCGGTGGGTAGCAGAGAAGCACGGTGGCTCGTTGCGTAGCACAGCAGCACGGTGGCTCGGTGGGTAGCATAGAGCAGCTCGGTGGATAGCAGAGCAGCACGGTGGCTCGGTGGGTAGCAGAGCAGCACGGTGGCTCGGTGGGTAGCACAGAGCAGCACAGTGACTCAGTGGGTGGCATAGAGCAGCACGGTGGCTCGGTGGGTGGCATAGAGCAGCACGGTGGCTCGGTGGGTAGCAGAGCAGCACAGTGACTCGGTGGGTAGCACCGACCAGCACTGTGACTCTGTGGGTGGCACTGAGCAGCACGGTGGCTCGGTGGGTAGCAGAGCAGCACAGTGACTCGGTGGGTGGCATAGAGCAGCACAGTGACTCGGTGGGTGGCATAGAGCAGCACGGTGTCTCGCACAGAGCAGCACGGTGGCTCGGTGGGTAGCACACTGCAGCACTTGGGTCCTGGGTTTAAACTCCACTATGGACAATATTTCTAGTTTGTATGTTCTCCCACTATTTGCCTGGGTTTCCTCTGGTTTCCGCCGGATGTAAATAAAAACACAGATACAGTAGGTTAATCTGGAGTTTAGACTGTGAGTCCCAATGGATACAGGAAGCGATGTGACTGATGACAATCTCTGTACAGCACCGTGATATATAGAGGCGCTATATAAATAATACAAATAATTTTGGTTGCAGAAGCATCGTCCACAATTCTACATTCCCTTATTTAAAGGAACAGGTCCTGGTGACAGATGGCCGAGGAATGTCCACCACCGCCGGCAACTTAATAGTTTTTAACTTATTGTGCTATGGGAAACTACAACTCTCATCATGCGGCTGTCAGCCGAGACAAAGCTTTTTGCTTGACAACATCTAAACAGAACGATGGCACCTGCTGCGGGGTGTGTTGTTGTAACCAGCGTCTGCTCCCTGCTATTGGCACGTCATCTGAAGCTCCTGCCGACAGCGCCACTTCTTGGCAGCGCGTTACAGGACAGCATGCCAGACAGTGGCTCTGCCGCACTCCACGGGCAAAATGCCCGCACGTTCTCGCTAATTATTCAAAGTTGATAGAGCAGGTAAAGACTTACTAATTAACCCCAGTTTTCTAACCCCTCCACTTAGTTTTTTTTTTCCACCCATTTCTCAAAAAGCGTGTTGGTAACCAATATGGCTGCCATTAAAAAAGTCAAATGTAGATTCACCCAGCTTTCCCATAACGCAAGGACCCATTCCCTACCCCTTGTGCAGAATTAGGAGGACATAGCTGCTTTCTTCCTAAAACAGCGCCACACTTGTGTACAGGTTGTGTGTGATATTACACCTCAGCCCTATTCACAATAGAGGGGTTGTGCCCCGAGAAATTTATCACTTACCCACAGGATAGAAGATAAATGTCTGACCACTAATCGCCAAAACAGGGAACCTCCAACTCCCAGTTCTCCTTCACTGTGCACTGTACTCAGCTATCTCCATTGCACCCATAGACTTTGAATGGAACAGCAGTGCGCATGTTCGACCACTGCTCTGTTCAAAGCCTTCCTCTCTGCGCTTTTTGGGCGGGAACCCCTTTTTAACAATTGGTGGGGGCAAATGTCTTTCACAGCGCAACCCCTTCAATAAAGCTAAGCTGCAATACCAGACACAACCCATGGAAAGAGGTGGCACTGTTTATGGAAGAAAGCAGCTACGTCCTTCCTGGACAAACCATTTAATCTGAGCTCCTTAAATTCTATGATCCTGACGATCAGTGATCTGCAGAAGAAACGAGGAGCAAGTGTTCAGTTCCCCTGCAGTGCCTCCACAGGAGAGATGAAGCATTACATGGTTTGTTGAGCTACATGCTCTACTCACAAAAAGTGAGGGATATTTGGTTTTTTTAAATGCACTAAATGATCCATCTCTTCCCTTTAGATGCTCATGTCCAACGGTTCAAGGTTTCAGTTCTCTTTTCACAACTTGTGGGCAAAATTCACAACAGGTGTTTGATCCATTTGAATTAGGATTTAACCAGCCCCCCTCATCCTACTGCTCACATTGCGACATCAGGAGACCAAGACAACACCTTACAATTGATCAACAGTATTTCGCCATTGTGAGGCTTCCAGCAGGACACTCTCAGACGGAAGTGACCACTGAGCTTAGAGCCTCATCAGCAGGTTGTATCAGAGAGACTGGAAGATTCACAGAAAGGCAAAGAAGTGGACGTCCTTTGTCCCAATGCCCCTGCGGAGCTGGATGATGATGCCGCACTGCTCCAGGCACGTGTAAGGGAGGTGAGAGGCACCAAGTGTCACGTCAGACCATTCATAACCGCTTACTTCCGTGCGGTCTGCGTGCTAGACGACCTGACCACTCCCCCAGGCACAGATATCATCCTCTTGCATGGCCCAGGGAGTATCTACGCTGCACGAGGGACCAGAGCTCCGCAGTGTTGTTCAATGATGAAATTCGATTCACTCTGAGCAGAAATGATGGCGCCAACGATGCTGGAGACGTCAAGGAGAGCGAGATGTATCAGCCACAGACGAGCCTTTGGTGGTGGTATTAGGGTATGTTCACATGGCGTAATCGCGGCGCGCATTTTGCTTTAATACGGGCGAGATGCGCGCCGCAATTACGATCATCCATAGCTCTCATAGAGATCTTTGCATTACACCATTCCCCCCCGCACGTAGAATACAATTGTATTGGATGCGCGGGGAGATAAGTGACGTCAGTGCCGTGAGTGATGCATGTCTATGGGAATGGCGAGCTGCCGACCCCCTGCGCCTCGGGAGTACGCGCCGATAAGTGCCAGCTTCCGAGACACACGATGTATTGCGGCGCATACTGTACGCGCCGCAATACATCGTGTGAACATAGCCTTAGTGTGGGCAGGTGGGTCTAGTGACTACAGAACTGCCCTACACTCATCGGGGTCGCATCATTAGGGAACGGATGATGGAGACTGGAGGAGCTCAAATGGAGCGGCCGCACTCTCTCTAGACCTGAAACCCCGAGAAAACCTGTGGGATCAGCTGAGTTGTCACGTAGGTGCTCATAACTCTGTACCCTCGAACCTCAATGGCCTGAGGGGCGCCCTTCAAGAAGAGCGGGATGTCTCAGCAGCCAGTAAGATCTTGTCCTCACTGCACAGGTTTTTTCGCCTGACCGTCTTCCAGACCGCCGCTGCTCTGGAAAACATAGAACTTATTCATTCTTTATCCGGCCCGCTGCCGCTCGCTGACATTTAGCAAGACACCGGAGCAGAGCCGCAGTCCTCCGAGTCACTGCTGCGATCTCTATAAGCTGGCCCCTGCTGTCACGCTGCCTCACATCACTTGTCACCGGCCACAGCACATATGATGGGAGGTGGCGCGGGCGGGGACAGGTAATATGGAAGCCATTGCGCGCCACGCGACAGCAGGGGACAGATTCAGGGGGCGGACACTCTGCAGCTGATGGGAGGTGCCTGAGGGAGGACACTTACAATATATGGGAGGTGTCTTTGAGTGGCAGAGGGCGGACACTGTGCAATGTATACGCAGAATGTCCGCCCTCTGCCACTCACAGGCATCTCCCATATATTGTAAATGTCCGCCCTCAGGCACCTCCCGTCCGCTGCACCGTGTCCCCCACCCACAGTCGTCCCCGGCGATGCCGCTATCACCCGCCGCCGCCGATCGTTAGGGTCCTAAGTCAATACCGATCACTAAGGTACCGGCTTAGGACCTTAGCGATCGGTGATGGCAGCGGCACCGGGACTAACTGTATGTGCGTCCGCCGGACGCACATACAGATAGATGCTTCTGCGGAGAACAGGGGCTCTCCGCTCTGCAGAGTACTCTGGTGAGCCGCAGGAAGGATCCACAGCACGGGCAGCGTCAGCGTCATCACGCTGCGGCGCGGCCTGGTGACTTCACGCCGCCAGAAGAAGAAGCCGGGAGCAGGGACAGCGGCGAGGAGCCAGGTAAGCTGAGTGTTGTCAGTTTTTTATTTTTAATTATCTCTACACCTGCTGGGGGCCTAAATCTACCTACACCTGCCGGGGGGCCTAATTCTACCTACACCTGCGGGGGGCCTAATTCTACCTAGACCTGCTGGGGGGCCTAATTCTACCTACACCTGCCGGGCGGCCTAATTCTACCTACACCTGCCGGGGGCCTAATTCTACCTACACCTGCCGGGGGGCCTAATTCTACCTACACCTGCCGGGGGGCCTAATTCTACCTACACCTGCCGGGCGGCCTAATTCTACCTACACCTGCCGGGGGACCTAATTCTACCTACACCTGCCGGGGGACCTAATTCTACCTACACCTGCTGGGGACCTAATTCTACCTACACCTGGTGGGGGACCTAATTCTACCTACACCTGGTGGGGGCCTAATTCTACCTACACCTGCCAGGGGGCCTAATTCTACCTACACCTGCTGGGCCAATAGTAAAATGGGTATCACCGTAATTGTATCGATCCACAAAGTAAAACTTTTTTTTAAAACTATATTCCGGCCCTCCAATGGTCCGAGGGACCGTGAGATGGCCCCCGGTTTAAAAAGTTTGAGGACCCCTGGTGTAGACCCTGCACTGGTGTTGGCTTTGCACGCTACAACTTTAATGTCCTCAGGATATAAAATATCACTAAAACTGGAAATTTGTTTTCCATAAATTTCACCCAAAAGCCAAATATCCCTAACTTTTTGTGTGAGTAGTGTAGATGTAAGGTTTCGAATCTGTCGAAACCTTCACATCTAAAAATGAAAACCCCCTTTAAAGGGGATGTATCGCTTCTTCAGTTCATGTGTTTTTATTGTGCTCTCAGCTCTGCAAATTCAGGGGTGTTTCTTCTCCTCCCAGCTGGGTGTTTCTTAACCGAAGGGGGAATTACATCATCCCCCCCCCCCCTTCACTGTTCGTGCTCGCTCTCGAGTCCCCCACCCCACCCCCCGAGTCCACATGTCACTGTGTCGTTCCTCTCCCTATGCAGTCTTATTTTGTAAGTATGTTTACATACCACAGGCCTGCATTCAGTCTAGACAGTCTTCTATGAACTCAGAACACTGATCTCTTCTCCTCTCACAGCTGGAGGTTTGTTACAATTGAATCCAGTCTTCTATGAACTTCTCCGGAGCAGCACAGATCTCCCTTCTATCTTTACACGCAGGAGCATTTAGGCATCGAGGCACAATTCTGCTGTTTTCTGATTGTAGAAGCCCTGCACTATTATTGTGTTTCTCCTGGCTGTGCAGAGTGAAATTGCTGTCGGTCCCTTACTTTGAGTGAGAGGCAGCCTAATGCTCCTTCTATGTTTGCATTAGGCACTGACGCACAATTCTGCAGTTTTCTGATTGTAGAAGCAGGTGCAGTTCCTCTGTATTTCTGCTGGCTGTGCAGAGTGAAATTGTGTCGGTCCCTTACTTTGAGTGAGAGAGGTAGGAATGCGCGTTCCCGTGAATACGGGGGCCAGACAGAATGTAAATTACTACAGCCGGCAGCCAATGACATGAAAGGAGGTGGAATCCGACCGGCACTGGGGAACGGTGTTTACAGAAAACGAAGATAAGGGAGACTGTGAATACAAGGCAGCTTTGCTAATGACATCCAATTGCAAAGTTGCTTGTTTTCACTGTCCCCTTATTCTGAAGACCATTTAATGAAATGATACAACCCCTTTAAGTTCCAGCTCTACCACTGCACACGCACGTTCAACCTACCTCTGCTAACTATGTCTATGTCTCCCCTTGTAGTCTATTCTGCAAGGCTTTGGAATAACTTTCCGTCCGATCAGCATACAGCACGGGAAGCTCCATCCACCACATCGTACATTGCCGCCCCATGCACAGGCTTGTCGCCACTACTCTAGTCATGGATTAAAGCAAGAAATAATGGAGCTCCAGGATATCTTGGTTCGGGCACAGATTCACATTTGCTTTAATAGACAACACACAACGAGTTGGACACCAGACAAGATGGCGGTACATCATAATCACGACTATTTTTAATAAACCCAGTTTAGACACATTATTCTTCATCCTTGCCCACCTCCCCGCACTATAAAACCCCCTCTGTAATTAAATCCATTGGCTTTACATTAAATATTGCTCTGTTATACAGCGTTACTCTATATATAAACATATACGCCTATCGGTATGTAGGTATATACACACATACAAGTATATACCTGTATGCACAATCTTCCCTCTTAAATATATATATATTTTCACACACGCACACTGATGCCGGTGCCAACACAGTGGTTGTGATGTACATTGAACACTATGTACATGTGTTGTATGCAGTCCTCTACAGACCGGGCTCACATGAGGCTGCTACCTCCGGGGTCACATACACCAGACGCCACATAAATCAGACACAGATTTCCCATTTAGAGTTTCTTGTTACACATCCAAAAAGCATACAGATAAAAGAAAATCTCCCTAAAGTGCGGTTCTCACCATAGACGTTAATGGTATATCGATAAGACAGGCCATCAAAGTCTGATAGGTGCAGAGCCCAGATGTGGGACCAGACCTATCTCAGAAACAGGTCCCTGGAAGTCTCCGATCAGAATGGAGAGCCAGTCACACACTCAACACTCCATTCTGTTCTATGGGAAGTTCTGAGTACAGCCAAACCTTTTTCTCCACTATACTGGGGGCTCGCATAGAACAGAACGGAAAACCAGTCACGCTTGTGCATGACTCTCCATTCTGTTCTATGGGAAGTTCTGAGTATGGCCAAAAATTCCGCTCCCCTGTACTGGGAACTCCCATAGGACAGAATGGAGAACACAGCGCTCCCCTATACTGGGAACTCCTATAGAGCAGAATAAAGAACAAGTCACGCTTGCGCACGACTCTCCATTCTGTTCTATGGGACTTGTGAGTACAGCTGAACATTCTGCTCACCTGTACTGGGAACTTCCATAGAATAGAATGGATAACAGCACTCGCCTGTACTAGGAACTCCCATAGAACAGAATGGAGAACACAGCGCTCCCCTGTACTGGGAACTCCCATAGAACAGAATGGAGAACACAGTGCTCTCTTGTACTGGGAACTCCCATAGACAGAATGGAGAACACAGTGCTCCCTTGTACTGGGAACTCCCATAGAACAGAATTGAGAACACAGTGCTCCCTTGCACTGGGAACTCCTCTAGAACAGAATAAAGAACAGGTCACGCTTGCGCACGACTCTTCATTCTGTTCTATGGGACTTGTGAGTACAACTGAACATTCTGCTCACCTGTACTGGGGCCTCCAATAGAACAGAACAGAGTAGTGCCCAAGCAGGACTGGTTCGTCATTCTGAGCCAAAACTTTTGGGGCCATTCTGGAGATAGGTGTAGGTCCCACCTCTAGACCCTGCACCTATCATACATTGATGGCATATCTTATTGACATACTATCAAAGTGTATCATGGAAAGACTGCTATCAGGGGTTAAATCCATTCCTGGGAAAGCTGAGTGACCACCAATATGGCTGCCACAATAGTAAAACTCAGCTCCTCTAGAGTCCTACGCTGCAATAATAAGGAAGGAAGAGATGGATCCATTCAGAACGAGGCAGATTTACCAATCAGGAGACTGGGAAAGTTGGGTAACAAATCCTGAAAGTGCCCCCGGTGGGGGAGAGCCATCCTAAAAATGGCCAAACCTTAAAAACCTGACAGGAGAGTGTATTCGGGAGTTGGTGGAGATGGTGCAGGTTTTTCTTAAATGAAGGCAAAACTGCAGCATTACTGCGACGTGTGAATACGACCTTGTAGGGTCTAATTTGGGGAAATTGCTCTTTTGTAGAACCTCATTGCTATTACTCAGACTACAGGAGCCCTCTGGGAATTTGCTAGTAACAAAACGGGCACAAAAAGATCAAGTCCCTTAGCTAAAACAATAAAGGAGTCCTGAATCCGGGTGTGGGGGCCCGTGCTTAGTGTTCACTTCTTGCCCCTGGTAGTCCTATGTTATGTGCTTGGTTTTGGGTCTTTCAGGTATAGGTATTTTCTAGGCCACGTGTGCACCGACCACTTCTGATGAGTGAGCACTGGCTATTTCCTGGGCATGAGCCCTATGGGCGCTCATTTGTTTTTAGTGCATGGGTTATTTCCTATATAAGGGTCTCATTGGCATTGGCTATGCCCTGTCCATGGACCCGGGGGCACTGGCTCCTTGCAGCACATAGCAATGCCCTGGAGCAGACACCATATACCTCCCAGCCCAAAAGATGCGTATGTGCACTCAGCATGACCGGCAGCAAATTACCGGCAACTATTCCAGCTAAGAGCTCGATGATTTCTCTCAGGCCGACGCCGGGCGCAGGCAGCTTCATGCACAAAGCCAACAGAATAGCAAAGGGAACAAAGCTGGAGCAGAGCCGTGCGCCAGGATCAATACTGATGTGAACCCAGCGACATCTCTGAGCTACGAGGCTGGAACTGCACAGATACTAACCCCCTGCCAGGACCGTGGGTTCAACTCATAGGATGTATCACAACAGAGAAAGATCAGAGCTGCTAAGTGAGACCTGAAATCTGTGTCCATATTGTGTCACTACTCTGCTGAGGGAGTCACATTACTGATCCTGAGTTACATCTTGTATCATACTCCGGAGCTGCACTCACTATTCTGCAGGTGGAATAACATCCTGTATTATCCTCCAGAGCTGCACTCACTATTCTGCTGGTGCAGTCCCCGTGTCCATACATTCCTTATCCAATACTTGCTCCGAAAAACTGAAAACTTCTTCACGGAGGTTTGGAAGGGGCTATGAGTGAAGCGCTGATCAGAGAAAAGAACTAAATGTAACTCAACATTAAGTTGAGAATATTTTATTTAAGTACAACGCGTTTCGCGGGTGAACATCCCGCTTCCTCAGGTACATACCTGAGTATTGTTTATTCCCCTTCGGCGTCCCTCGTGGCACCCTTGGCGGGAGGTGGCAGGAGCAGCTGTAACCATCTGGTGGATCAAAGGAAGCATTCATACGAGCTGTACCGTAACTTGTACAGCTCAAAAAGGTGAGCACCTGCCTTTGATCGCATACCAGTTGTTTTATTGCCAAAGAACCCCAGTTGCGCTTCCTTTTGCAGCACGCTATCTACCTCTCGGAGCGTCCGATCTGGTTGCACCGCGAGGAAGAACATTCGCTACATTACTTATCCTGTACTGATCCTGAGTTACATCCTGTATTATCCTCCAGAGCTGCACTCACTATTCTGCTGGTGCAGTCACTGTACATACATTACTTATCCAATACTAATCCTGAGTTACATTCTGTATTATATCCAGAGCTGCTCTCACTATTCTGCTGGTGCAGTCACTGTGTACATACATTACTTATCCTGTACTGATCCTTAGTTACATCCTGTATTATCCTCCACAGCTGCAATCACTATTCTGCTAATATAATGTATGTACACAGTGACTGCACCAGCAGAATAGTGAGTGCAGCTCTGGAGGATAATACAGGATGTAACTCAGGATCAGTACAGGATAAGTAATGTATGTACAGTGACTGCACCAGCAGAATAGTGAGTGCAGCTCTGCAGGATAATACAGGATGTAACTCAGGATCAGTACAGGATAAGTAATGTATGTACAGTGACTACACCAGCAGAATAGTGAGTGCAGCTCTGGAGTATAATACAGGATGTAACTCAGGATCAGTACAGGATAAGTAATGTATGTACAGTGACTGCACCAGCAGAATAGTGAGTGCAGCTCTGGAGTATAATACAGGATATAACTCAGGATCAGTACAGGATAAGTAATGTATGTACACAGTGACTGCACCAGCAGAATAGTGAGTGCAGCTCTGGAGGATAATACAGGATGTATCTCAGGATCAGTACAGGATAAGTAATGTATGTACACAGTGACTGCACCAGCAGAATAGTGAGTGCAGCTCTGGAGTATAATACAGGATGTAACTCAGGGTCAGTACAGGAGAAGTAATGTATGTACAGTGACTGCACCAGCAGAATAGTGAGTGCAGCTCTGGAGGATAATACAGGATGTAACTCAGGATCAGTACAGGATAAGTAATGTATGTACAGTGACTGCACCAGCAGAATAGTGAGTGCAGCCCTGGAGTAGAATATTGGATGTATAGACTGTTATATATTACAGTAAAATAAGGATATTTAAATATGACTTTTCTTTCCCCATTAATAGCAGTAGTGGCGGGCATGCTCAGATAGCCGGTGTGTGCATGCTTATTTCAGTGCAGGCGGTGAGGATGCCAGCACAGGTTAAATCACAGGAGAAACTCTAATGTCTGCCCCATGCATGCTCAGGCGATCTGTATGTGCCAGAGTTTAGTTGCCAGCACAAGCCAACCACAATGCAGGACATGATGACGACATACACAGATTGCCGAGTGAGTGTGCCAGGCCATGAGTGAGCGTGCTTAGGTCGAAGCATGTGCAAAATTAAAACCTCCAGAGCCCTTAAACTACCTAATATGAGACAACAGTGGCTGATAGCGACCCAATAGCAATCTAGATCCCGGTACCAGGAGAGAAAGATGCATTGGAACCTGTTAAGCAGCAATACATTTTCAGCACAACCTAACCTTCAGATATTCGGGGAGTGTCTGTGACATTATTTCTAAATCCATTGCAAAAAATTTGCAAAAAAATTCTAGAGAATTGCAAAAAAACAAACAAAACCCCCCCACAAATTATACAAACAGTACTTTCACGCAGCCATAGGTGTTGCCTAGAGCTATTCAAGTCAATCACAGTCTAAAGCTTTTCTACCAAGAGCTGGAATAGCACGGCCTGCAGGCGGTGGGTGGGTACTGCACTCTTCCAGCCCTGATCCTAAAAAATCTATAGTCCTTTTGCATTTCGAAGCTGTGCCCAAAAAATCCTAACCCCGATGACCAGCAGGCGAAAGCTACGGTCAACGCTTGTGGATCCAGTCACCAATGAACACGAAAAGTAGACATGTAGTTGATACAGACAGGCCAGGATTGCGGACGTGATTGACACATGCTCACTAGTGACTCGTCCTTAAAGTCAGACCAAAGAGGGAAAAAACAAAAAATAAAATGAGGCTTTGGGGAAGCGAATGACCCCCCGCGCTCTGTGTGCGTCTGTCTACGCCTATGTAACTCGCATATACAAACTAACACAAAAAACTCAGCTTTTATTTTTGGCAACCAAAGTAGTTAAATAATTAGATTCCCTGATTGCAGAACAATAAAGTTTCCTAAAAGAAAATAGAGAGGTGCTTGTATATAAATATATATATACACCCAGCTCCGCAGAGACACAGTTAGCGAGCCGCGGCTCCGGTGCAAAAGTTGATATGATGCTTAGATCTGGTGTAAAACGAAGTCCAGGATGAGAGGGGGGAATCAGTAAATGTCAGGACAGTCCGTGAAGTTCCTATCAAAGTATCCTCCAGTATAGAGCCAGTCAGAAGTCTTAGTGTGTGGGTTAGTCCCCTGCGAGAACCACCTGTAAGAGAAAGAGACGGAGGTGAGACCTTCACACGAGCTGGATGCGGAGGTAGAGATCACAAGAGTGACAACGTGAAGACGAGACGGGAGGAGAGTAAAGGATGAGAGACAAGGCGGGGAATCATGGGAACGTCTGAGATAGGGGGAAGAGAGCGAGGCGGGAGGGAGAGGATGGAGGGGCAAGAGAGCGAGGCTGGCGGGGCAAGAGAGCGAGGCGGGGCAAGAGAGCGAGGCGGGCGGGGAAAGAGAGCGAGGCGGGCGGGGAAAGAGAGCGAGGCGGGAGGGGAAAGAGAGCGAGGCGGGCGGGGAAAGAGAGCGAGGCGGGCGGGGAAAGAGAGCGAGGCGGGCGGGGAAAGAGGGCGAGGCGCGCGGGGAAAGAGAGCGAGGCGGGCGGGGAAAGAGAGCGAGGCGGGCGGGGAAAGAGAGCGAGGCGGGCGGGGGAAAGAGAGCGAGGCGGGCGGGCTAAGTGAGCGAGGCGGGCGGGGAAAGAGAGCGAGGCTGGCGGGGAAAGAGGGCGAGGCTGGCGGGGAAAGAGAGCGAGGCTGGCGGGGAAAGAGAGCGAGGCTGGCGGGGAAAGAGAGCGAGGCTGGCGGGGAAAGAGAGCGAGGCTGGCGGGGAAAGAGAGCGAGGCTGGCGGGGAAAGAGAGCGAGGCTGGCGGGGAAAGAGAGCGAGGCGGGAGGGGAAAGAGAGCGAGGCGGGAGGGGAAAGAGAGCGAGGCGGGAGGGGAAAGAGAGCGAGGCGGGAGGGGAAAGAGAGCGAGGCGGGACTCCAAACACAGCTAGGCAGCAGGGGGAGGCTGGCGGGGAAAGAGGGCGAGGCTGGCGGGGAAAGAGGGCGAGGCTGGCGGGGAAAGAGGGCGAGGCTGGCGGGGAAAGAGGGCGAGGCTGGCGGGGAAAGAGGGCGAGGCTGGCGGGGAAAGAGGGCGAGGCTGGCGGGGAAAGAGGGCGAGGCTGGCGGGGAAAGAGGGCGAGGCTGGCGGGGAAAGAGGGCGAGGCTGGCGGGGAAAGAGGGCGAGGCTGGCGGGGAAAGAGGGCGAGGCGGGAGGGGGAAAGGGGGGGAGGCTGGCGGGGAAAGAGCGCGAGGCTGGCGGGGAAAGAGGGCGAGGCTGGCTGGGAAATAGGGCGAGGAGGGCGGGGAAAGAGGGCGAGGCTGGCGGGGAAAGAGAGCGAGGCTGGCGGGGAAAGAGGGCGAGGCTGGCGGGGAAAGAGGGCGAGGCTGGCGGGGAAAGAGGGCGAGGCGGGCGGGGAAAGAGAGCGAGGCGGGAGGGGGAGGCTGGCGGGGAAAGAGGGCGAGGCTGGCGGGGAAAGAGGGCGAGGCTGGCGGGGAAAGAGGGCGAGGCTGGCGGGGAAAGAGGGCGAGGCTGGCGGGGAAAGAGGGCGAGGCTGGCGGGGAAAGAGGGCGGGGAAAGAGGGCGAGGCTGGCGGGGAAAGAGGGGCGAGGGGGGGGGGGGAAAGAGGGCGAGGCGGTGAGGGGAGGCTGGGGGAAAGGAGGGCAGTGGCGGGGAATGAGGGCGAGGCTGGCGGGGAAAGAGGGCGAGGCTGGCGGGGAAAGAGGGCGAGGCTGGCGGGGAAAGAGGGCGAGGCTGGCGGGGAAAGAGGGCGAGGCTGGCGGGAAAGAGAGCGAGCTGGCGAAAAGGGGAAAGAGCGAGGCTGGCGGGGAAAGAGAGCGAGGCTGGCGGGGAAAGAGAGCGAGGCTGGCGGGGAAAGAGGGCGAGGCTGGCCGCGAGGGCGAGGCTGGCGGGGGAAAAAGAGCGAGGCTGGCGGAAAAGGGCGGGGGAAAGAGGGCGAGGCTGGCGGGGAAAGAGGGCGGGGAAAGAGGGCGAGGCTGGCGGGGAAAGAGGGCGAGGCGGGAGGGGGAGGATGGCGGGGCAAGAGAGCGAGGGGGAGGATGGCGGGGCAAGAGAGCGAGGGGGAGGATGGCGGGGAAAGAGAGCGAGGCGGGAGGGGGAGGATGGCGGGGAAAGAGCGAGGCGGGAGGCTGGCGGGGAAAGAGGGCGAGGCGGGCGGGGAAAGAGGGCGAGGCGGGCGGGGAAAGAGGGCGGGGAAAGAGGGCGGGGCAAGAGGGCGGGGATGGCGGGGAAAGAGGGCGGGGCAAGAGGGTGAGGCGGGCGGGGGAGGATGGCGGGGAAAGAGGGCGGGGCAAGAGGGCGAGGCGGGCGTGGGAGGATGGCGGGGCAAGAGGGCGGGGCGGGCGTGGGAGGATGGCGGGGCAAGAGGGCGGGGCGGGCGTGGGAGGATGGCGAGGCACGAGGGCGAGGCGGGCGGGGCAAGAGGGCGAGGCGGGTGGGGCAAGAGGGCGAGGCGGGGCAAGAGGGCGAGGCGGGGCAAGAGGGCGAGGCGGGGCAAGAGGGCGAGGCGGGGCAAGAGGGCGTGGCGGGGCAAGAGGGCGAGGCGGGGCAAGAGGGCGAGGCGGGGCAAGAGGGCGAGGCGGGGCAAGAGGGCGAGGCGGGGCAAGAGGCGAGGCGGGGCAAGAGAGCGAGGGCGGGGCAAGAGGGCGAGGCGGGGCAAGAGGGCGAGGCGGGCAAGAGGGCGAGGCGGGGCAAGAGAGCGAGGCGGGAGGGGGGGGAAGGGGGCAAGAGGGCGAGGCGGGAGGGGGAGGATGGCGGGGCAAGAGAGCGAGGCGGGTGGGGGATGATGGCGGGGCAAGAGAGCGAGGCGGGGCTGATGGAGGGGAAAGAGTGAGAGGCAGGGGAAGGTGGTAGGGGGGACAAAAAGACGGGGCAGGGATGATGGAGTGGAAAAGAGAGCGAGGCAGTGGGACACCAAAAAGGGAGGAGAGCAAGATGGGGGGTCCAGGGAGAAGAATGCAAGACAAGGGTTGGTGTTGTGGGGGGAGACCAGGGGAGCCAATTTGAGATGGGGTGGAGAGGTGACCAGGGGAATGAGAGTGAGGTGGGGGGCCAGGGAGAAAAGAGCAAGAAACGGGAACCGGAGACCAGACCACAAAAGTGACAGAAGCATAGAATGAGACAGAACAGATTGGGATGGATTAAGTGAGAGCAAGGAAAGAGTGAAGATGAGTTGACGACAGGCAGGGAGGGCTGAATGGATGGAAAGGAGAGAAATTGGAGGAAGGGAGATATAAATATATATAGAGGAGGCCGACAGGAAGGAGCGGTGTGAAAATGACAGCGAGCAGAACACAAGAGAGAGAGATAATGAGGCAGAAAAAGTCACTAAGAAAGCATCTGAATTCCTGGGCATCGCCAAGACACAACATGCCGTGCATTAGGAGGTGTCTGCGGGAGGTGGATGTGATCTCTCCTCTAACACTTTATAGGAAACATGGAGAACGACAATTCACAGCTTAAAATAACCACGCCGCCGCACGCCGCCCCTCCACGCCCCGCCG
>JAODAL010042670.1:30000-34566 GCA_025379985.1 Phyllomedusa bahiana
GAGAGAAGAAGCGGAAAAGGGAGAGGAAAAGTAAGGAGAGAAGAAGCGGAAAAGGGAGAGGAAAAGTAAGGAGAGAAGAAGCGGAAAAGGGAGAGGAAAAGTAAAGAGAGAAGAAGAGGAAAAGTAAAGAGAGAAGAAGCGGAAAAGGGAGAGGAAAAGTAAAGAGAGAAGTAGCGGAAAAGGGAGAGGAAAAGTAAGGAGAGAAGGAGCGGAAAAGGGAGAGGAAAAGTAAGGAGAGAAGAAGCGGAAAAGGGAGAGGAAAAGTAAGGAAGATAAGTAAAGAAAGGTGGAGAAGACAGAATGAAAAAGAAGGAAGGGTGCAGAAAAGGTGAGGAAAAGTAAGAAAGAGGGGAAGAACAGAGGAAAATAAAGAAGAGAAGAAGGGGATGGAGAGGAGAAAATGAAGGAAGGGAGGAGAAAGAGGAAGAGAAGAAAATAGGGAGAGCAAGAAAAGGAAGGAAGGGGAAGAGCAGAACGGAAAAGCAAGAAGAGAAGTAAGGAAGGAAAGATGGTAAGAGAAAGAATGGGGGAATGAGGAAAAAGTATGGAGAGGAAGAAGCAAAAGAATAAAGGAAAAGCAGGCAGAGAAAACTAAGGAGGGGAAATAGAAAAAGGTGGAGAGAAGTAGGTGGAAGAAGGGAGCGAAAGCCAAAAGTGTGCGCGTGGTGGGGAGGGGGGGGCAGGAAGAACAGCTGCTGAAGGTGTATGGCTGTTTAAAGAGCCCACTATGGTTCTCAGACTGAGGTGATGATGCTGCAGGTATGAATGCGGTGATTGCTGTGAGTCTGCTATCTACACTGGTAATCATTCATGGAGGAGAGCGGCTCTCACAGCCGGACATCCTGCTCCGATCCCAGACTCTGCTCTGAAATATGGAGTCTGGAACGAAGCAGAGACAGAAGGTGGAGGGTAAGTGAATGAAGAGAGGCTTGTTTATGGTCATGTGCGCCCAGGACATCTGCACAATGCATAATGGATGATCATCATCCACATGGGGGTTAGTGCTGTACCCCTGCAATGCTGCGGCTCTGGGATTGCATCCAACTAGGCCAGACCTGGGCATTGTACGGCCCGCGGGCCACCATCAGCCCTCTAACTAGCTCTGACCAGCCAGCGTGGGATTCCCTGACATTACACACAACTCAGTAGTCCCCACCACCGCCATCTACTGACTGTTAAGGTCCCACGTCGATACCGGTCACTAAGCTACAGCCTTGGGAGCTTGGCGATCGCAGCGCTGGGGACTAACTGTTGCAGGCTTCTATGGAGCAGAGAGCAAACAGCCTGGAGTACACAGCACAGGTGGCATGAGAGCATGATCATGCTGCCGGCGCAGCCTGATGACGTCATGTCACCTGTGCCGGGAAGACGACTGGAAGCAGCGACAGCCTCAGGGAGCGGTGGAGATGTGAGTACTGTTCATTTTTTATTTTTAATTAGCTGTCCCAACCTGCCTCTATACCTACGGGGCTGACATATAACCTCCCTATATACCTACTGGGGGACCTATAATCTGCCTATATACCCACTAGGGGACCTATAACCTCCCTATATACCTACTGGGGGACCTATAACCTGCCTCTATACCTACTGGTGGACCTATATACCTACTGGGGGACATATAACCCCCCTATATACCTGATGGGGGACCTATAATCTGCCTAAATACCCACTGGGGGACCTATAACCTGCCTATATACCTACCTACTGGGTAGTCCCCGGCGCCGCCGCTATACGCCGCCGCCGCCGATCGTTAGGGTCCTAAGCCGCTACCAGTCGCTAAGCATCGGCTTAGGGGCTTAGGACCTTGGCGACGGCAGCGGGGGCGGGTCCCCGGACACACATACAGTTAGATGCTTAAAGCGGAGCGAGAGAGCTCCGCGGAGTAATCTGTGGCCGCACAGGATGTGCACAGCCCAGGCGGCGTGCGCGTCATCACGCTGCCCGCGCGCGCCTGGTGACGTCACGCCGCTGAAGAAAAGACCGGGAGCAGTGACAGCGACAGCGGCGGGGAGCGAGGTCAGGTAAGTTCTGTCAGGGTATTACTTTAATTAGCGCATTCATGCTGTGGGGGACTATTATCTACTGTTTTATGTGCAGGGAGGGGGCTGTATCTATTGTTATATGTTTCAGGGGGGGGCTGTTTTCTATTGTTATATTTGCAAGGAGGGGGGCTGTTTTTCTATTGTTATATGTTCAGGGAGGGGGGCTGTTATCTATTGATATATGTGCAGGGAGGGGGGCTGTTATCTATTGTTTATATGTGCAGGGAGGGGGCTGTTATCTATTGTTATATGTGCAGGGAGGGGGGCTGTTATCTATTTTTATATGTGCAGGGAGGGGGGCTATTATCTACTATTATATGTGCAGGGAGGGGGGCTATTATCAAGTGTTATATGTGCAGGGAGGGGGGCTATTATCTATTGTTATATATGCAGGGAGGGGGGCTATTATCTACTTATATAAGTGCAGGGGGGAGCTATAATCTACCTAACATAGTGCGTTTAGCCTATAAGCTACCTAAATATAACACGTGCTGTGGGGCCTATAAGCTATCTAAATACCTGCTGTGGGCCTATAAGCTATCTAAAATACCTGCTGTGGGCCTATAAGCGATCTATATACCTGCTGGGGGACCTAAACCTGCCTATAACCCGCTGGGGACCTAAACCTGCCTATATACCTGCTGGGGGACCTAAACCTGCCTATATACCTGCTGGGGGACCTATAACCTGTCTAAAAACCTGCGGGGGACCTAAACCCTGCCTATATACCTGCTGGGGGACCTAAACCTGGCTATATACCTTTCTGGGGGACCTAAACCTGGCTAATACCTGCAGGGGGACCTAAACCGCCTATATACCCTGCTGGGGGACCTAACCTGCCTATATACCTACTGGGGGACCTAAGACCTGCCTATATACCTACTGGGGGATCCATAACTTGCCTATATACCTGCTGGGGACATATAAACTACACACCTAAACCCACTGGGAGATATGTAAAGTAAAATAACCACCTACTGGGGGCGTATAAAATTACTGGGGGACCCTTTTACCTTCACTGGGGACACATAATTTACTGCGTGTGAAGTGGCTAACCGTCGTTAAGCCGGGTGTTAAGGCCTCAGCTCAAGTCAGTTGATAAGAGTTAGCAATCGACTCCGCGGACTCCAGTCGGTTTTTTAAGCCAGTTGTTAAGGCCTCAAGTCGATTGTTAAGACCTTAGCAATCGACTCCGGGGACTACTACTGGGGGACCTATAACCTGCCTATATACCTACCTACTGGGGGACCTATAACCTGCCTATATACCTACCTACTGGGGGACCTATAACCTGCCTATATACCTACCTACTGGGGGACCTATAACCTGCCTATATACCTACCTACTGGGGGACCTATAACCTGCCTATATACCTACCTACTGGGGGACCTATAACCTGCCTATATACCTACCTACTGGGGACCTATAACCTGCCTATATGCCTACCTACTGGGGGACCTATAACCTATATACCTACCTACTGGGGGACCTATAACCTGCCTCAATACCTACCTACTGGGGGACCTATAACCTGCCTATATAACTACCTACTGGGGGACCTATAACCTGCCTATATACCTACCTACTGGGGGACCTATAACCTATATACCTACCTACTGGGGGACCTATAACCTATATACCTACCTACTGGGGGACCTATAACCTATATACCTACCTACTGGGGGACCTATAACCTATATACCTACCTACTGGGGACATATAACTTACTGGGGGACCTATAACCTGCCTATATACATACTGGGAGACCTATATACCTACTGGGGGACATATAACCCCCCTATATACCTACTGGGGGACCTATATACCTACTGGGGGACCTATATACCTACTGGGGGACCTATAACCTGCCTATATACCTACTGGAGGACCTATAACTGATATACCTACCTACTGGGGGACCTATAACTGATATACCTACCTACTGGGGGACCTATAACCTGCCTATATACCTACTGGGGGACCTATAACTGATATACCTACCTACTGGGGGACCTATAACCTAGATATACATTGACTGGGGACCTATAATCTGCCTATATGCCTACAGGGGAACATATAACCTATATACCCACCTACTGGGGGACATATAACGTACTGGGGTTCCCTATTACCTATAGTGGGGGACAGGGGCGTAGCTACGAGCTCAAGGGCCCAGGTGCAAGAATTCAGCTTGGCCCCCTCCACCCCCACCTTTACAGCAAAAATAAAATGTCACCACATTTACAATGTCTATAAGAGAGTCCCAACCACCTCTTTGTTCATAATGGAGAGGTATTGAGGCTCGTTTAGGCGATTTTCCCCCATGAAGCCGCCACGGCTGCAGTACAGTGCCTGCCGGGGTACCATGTTTCTTGGAACCCCGACAGAGGGCACAAATGTAGGCAGAGACATTGTGTGAGCCCACCCTTACTTTTCAGATATGAGGTACCAGGTAGACCTGGACTTCAACCTACAAGAAAAACCCCTGCCTCACTTGTAAATATGTCACACGGCTTAAAAT
>JAODAL010042671.1:0-34564 GCA_025379985.1 Phyllomedusa bahiana
GTACTGTTGGTATCCTGCGTTCCTTCCTGGGCCTGAGAGGGTACTGATTGTACTGATCCAGAGGTAGAAGGACCAGAAGAATAAGTATCTTGTTTTTTGTTGACACGTTTTTTTCTGGGCACCCATCTAGTTTGGTTAGTGAATTTTTGCCGTGTACGGTAGGGAGATCTATGAAAAGGCCTATTTGGGTGTTTAGGTTCCCTGTCAGACAAATCTGTTTCAGAGGAGGACGGCTCGGTATCTGGAATACGATAGGCTCTATTAGTATTAATATAAGCTCTATTCTCCCTGAACTCTGTGAGATCTCTCACAAATTGGTTATGTTTACGCTCTTTTAAGAGAGTAGTAAATCTGTCAATATTAGTATGTAACTCTCCTTCCCGTCTTGAAAAGTCAGGTTCACCTTTACGTGTAAGAGCAAGTTATGTAATTTCTTTAAGACTTTCAAAAATCTCTTCAGGATATTCTTTACCTCATCAATTAGGATGTTTATAAATCTAAGGGATGACTGTGTGGCCTCTGCTTCTCACCTTTTCATAAGATCAGGGTTGTGTGATCGTACCACTGGTGTAATGTAGATATGCAACCCTTTGGGTACTATGTTGTGCTTAGAATAATTTTCAAAGGATTTTAGCTCCCACCAGGATTTTATATATGCTTTATACTTAACATCAAGTTCTTTAAATAATCCTTGTAAGGATACAGACCTTTGGTTTAGTAGAGAAAATTCACGGTCCGAAAAGACCCCCTCAGCACCTGACAACCATTTCTCACAATCAGCTGAATTAGAAAGAAAATTGGCCATAACAAGATAGAAAAGAGAGTAGACTGTACTAAAAGTAATAAGTCAAAAAATGATAATCAAAAGAGACAAAGTACACCTTAAATCAAGAAAAACTACAAATCCTCTTTTAGAAATAACGAGTGAAGAGTACACCCAAGATGCTAAAGCATATAGAGAAAAACAACAATTTATCAAAAAATACACCTTCAGACTAAAATATAACCTTTATTGAGAAATGCTAATTAAAAGGACCTAACAAGTCTCTAAAAACCCCTAAGTACTATAAAGCCTAGGGAAAAGTGGGGATACCGCCCTGAAGAAGGGCGACCCCACTAACGAACCTAATCCTACCAAGCCCTAGAAAACCCTAATCTATCCAAAACATATAACAATACATCCCTAAAGGACAAAAACCATGCTAGAGAGTAAGAAAAACTACAACAATACAAAACATAAACAATAAAGGTGCGACCCAGTGATAGAAAACTACATAAAAAAGCCACAAAAAAAAATTCTGAAGCAAGCCAGTAGGTTTGAGCCACAAGGTCTTGTTTCAGATACAAGTGGCACAAGAGAGAACAAAGTCTTTGACTTCTTAAACAAGATTAGGCCACCAATAATGTCAATATATAAGTATATAAAGATTTTCGGATTCTGGGATAACCATCCAGCATAAAGCAATGTCCCTTCTTATAGATACTTTTTCTTAAGGCAGGACATATGAAGGTCTTTCTCGGAGGCACACATTGACTCCATCAATGGGAGCTGCAATGATTAGATGTTCAAGCGGAACGATATGCCAAGGTGCATAGTCAAAGCCAATAATATCAGAAGAATGAGAGAGAGTATTGACTTTGAGATTCTTGTCCGCCGAGAAGAAGAGGGACCACCTAGCTTAAAGAGGATTCAACCTCTGTGCCGTCTGAAGACACAGGAGATTCTTGTGATCCTCATAAATGTTTATTAGGAAACAAGCCCCTTCCAACAGATGGCACCATTCTTTTAAGGCTAACAGTGGCTAGCAATTCTTGGTCTCCAATAGTATAATTTCATTCCACGGGGGAAAAGGTCTTGGTAAAAACCCTGCAGGTGATGGTCTTGCCTTTAGGAGTTTTCTGTGTGAGGACAGCTCCGGCTGCCACAGATGAGGCATCCATCTCTAGGAAGAAGGGTTTTTCAGTGTCCAAATGAGACAAGATGGGTGCAGAGGAAATAAGACTTCAGACAACCGAAAGCTTCTTCAGCTTCTGGCAGGCAGAGTTTGGGGTTACCATTCTCTTTGATAAGTGCTATTATGGGCACCAGCAACACGGTGGCAAAATAAGGAATGAACTGATGGTAGTAGTTAGTAAAGCCAAAGAGGTGTTGTATGGCCCATAGTGCAACTGGTTGCAACCATTGTAGTACAGCACTCAATTTGGCAAGATCCATTTGGAGACCCTTGTCAGAGACGATGTAGCTGAGGAAGGAAAGGCTATTCTGTTCGAAGACGCACTTTTAAGCTTGAAGTAGAGATGATTTCTACATAAGAGTCTTAGTACCAAGCGAACGTGGTCCTAATGATTTTCAAGTTTAGACGAGAAGATCAACTTGTCATCAAATATACCATAACACAGACGTATAGGAGATCTCTGAAGATCTCGTTAACAAAGTCTTGGAAGACGGCAGGAGTGCTGCATAGAACAAACGGCAAAAGAAGATACTCAAAGTGTCTGTCACAGGTGTTGAAGGTGGTCTTCCATTCATCGTCTTCACGTATGCAAATCAGATTGTAAGCTCCCTGCATTTCAAGTTTAGTAAAGATTTTGGCTCCATGAAGATGGTCAAAGAGCTTGGAGATCAGAGGCAACGGATTCCGTTTTTTGAAGGTTATCTTGTTGAGATCTCAGTAGTCATTGCAGGGGCAAAGAGAACCATCTTTTTTTCCATGCTGAAGAACCCAGAAACGTCTGGAGAGGAGGATTTGCTGATGAAGCCTTTCCGTAAATTTTCTTTAATATAGGACGACATGGTCTGGGTCTCGGGCACTGACAATGGGTAGACTCTTTCCTGAAGAAGCATCATGCCAGGAAGGAGATATATTGAACAATCATAAGACTGAGTCTCTTTTTGCTTCTCACAGAAAATGTCAGTGAATTCCTGGTATAGTGATTGAAGACCTGGAAGTAGAGTGGGAAGCATCAGTGGCAAAGTGGTGTGCTCCAGACGAGGTGCCATAAGACAGTGGGAATGACGGTCTTGTCACCAGCATGTGACCTCACTCCTTGGCCAATTGAGCATGGGAGCATGGAGCTGTGGCCAGCGAAGTTACAAAAGAACTGCAGAGGAGGAACGGGGTGACAAGTGGAATACTATTCTCTCTTTATGCAATGCCCCCACTTGAAGTGTCAGAGGCTCGGAATGAAAGTGAATGGAGTCTCTCAAGCATTCTCCCTTAATGAATGAGATAAGCAACGGTTTATCCAGACAGACCACAGGAAGAAGGAATGAAGCATCATCAAAATTTCTAGAGAAGCCCGAATCCAAAAAAATTGTGGCTTGAAACAAGGTATCGGGCAAAGAAGTGAGTAAGATGGTCAGACGTGAAGAGGTAGTATTCACATATAGAGACGCCTCTCCCATGAAGCCTAAGGCCGGGAGTTTCCCAGAGCCAATGGACAGTCCTTAAAGAAATATTCGGAACTGCCACAGTAGAGGCAGAGGTTCTGCTGGCATCAGCAGGCCCATTCTTGCTCAGTCAGATGGGCTCTTTGCATTCGCATGGGCTCATTTTGTGAAACCATTAATGGAGAAAGTGGAGGACTTTGGAACCATGGAGCAAGTCGAGGAAGTCAGTGAGGTTGCACGATTTCACCCTATTGGTGGTTCTCCTGTTGTCTCCTTGCAAAATGGATGACTATTCTTGTGGCTAAATTAATAAATTCATCCAGAGAGGAAGGGAGATCTCAACGGGTCAGCTCATCTTTAATTCTTGCTGCAAGGCCCTGCCAGAATGTCACTACGAGGGCCTCATTATTCCATGTGAGTTCAGATAACAGCATGTGAAATTGCACCGCCTGACTGAACAATCGCCCTAACGTAGGTGGAGTAGCGAAGCTGTGGCAGAAGATGCTTGTCCAGGCTCTTCAAACACATTCTGAAAGGCTACAAGGAACACCTGGAGGTTGGCAGTCACTGGGGTCCCTTGATTGCAGAGGGGTGTGGCCAAGTCCAGAGCTTTGCCAGACATTAGACTTGTAATAAATGCTACCTTGGCTCGCTCAGAAGGGAACTGGTTCGCTATCATCTCCATATGAATGGTGCACTGACTAAGGAACCCCCTGCAGGACTTGTGGTTCCCTTCGTAATGTGGCGGTAGGGATAAACATAAGGTCGGGCCTGCTGGGGTCAGGGGGCTGCAGGAGGGCAACTTGCTATGGGCATTGGAGCTGGTGTGGCTGGAGGTAAGTGGGCTGCAAGATTTTGCATAGCGCCCATGAGTTGATCGATACGATGACTGTCGTGGGCCACTACAGCCGATATGTGCTGGAGATCAGGTAGGGGCACCCTGGAAGGATTGATAGCCAGTCCGTACTGTCACAGGTATAAGTGATGTGGATCCGCTGGACCACCACAAGCAATGGTATAAGCCACATCAGGAAGTGGAGTCTAAAGAGCCTCCCAGTTCTTCACCAGAGCCCGCTGCAAGTCCAGTTGGACTTGTGTGGCGGAAGACTACCAGGTTGCTACCCCTGACACAACTTGAGGTGGCAGTCAGGGTGAAGCGTGGTACTAAATCATCAGGCAAGAGAGTAGTCTGAGACAGTCAGAGCAGTCAGGGCAGGCAGCAGGCAACGTTATCAATAGCAACAGGCAGGTCTGGTACACGGTATTGGCAGAAAACAACAACTTTCATTAATAAACACCAATGGACTGGCAAGGCATGCAGGAAGAGGAAACAAGATATAGGGTCAGCGCCTAGTGATTAAGCAATCACTGGTGCGCTGGACATTTAAAAAAAAAATTCTAAGTGGGATGAAATGTGAAAAATATTTACTTGTGCCAAGTTTGCAGGGGTTTTATTTTTATGGTGTTCACTTTTTAGTATAAATAATGTATAATGTATTATCTGTATTCTGCTGGTTGATACGATTCTGGTAATACCAAATATACATGGTTTTCGTTATATTTCACTACCGTAAAAAATACATTTTCTGTTTCTTAAATTTTTGCTGCAGCACTCAATAACTTTTTTGTACTTTTACCTATGGACATGAGTGAGGCTGCAATTTTAAAGGGACATGAAATGACCAAAAACTACAAACTTGGTGTTCTGATTTTTTTTCCACGGTATTCAATTTTTGGGATAAATGATGCTATATTTTAAAAGAGCGAACCAATTATAGTAACTTTTTTATTATTTAATGGCAAAATGGAAAAAGGGATGAGTTGAACGTTTAATATTTTTAATTTATTTTTATACTTTTAAACATTTTTTTTTTCTTTTTACTTTAACTTTGAGTCCCCCTAGGGTACATGACTACTAGGGCAGGAAGTGTTAGAATCACATACATGGCAGAAATGGAAGCCTTCATAAGGGGGTGCCGATCAGCGTGCGACACAGTTTCTCATTCATTTAGACACTGCAATGTTTTAAGTGTTAAACAGAAGAGAATGGAGCCAGCTCTATCTCCTGCTGTTTTCAGTGGGTGTCAGCTGCAATTAGCAGCTGACACTAGCTTTTTTATGTAGTGGGATTACTGAGTAAGTAATCCTGCTATATAGAACCTTTCTACTACCAGGAGGTAAGAAAGAATGAACAAAGTTTTTAATCCCTTCCCGACATACCACATACCCAAACATCCTAGCGGGAAATAAGTTCCCACAAATGGAGGAATGGCTACGTCCTGGAGATCGTGCGGTCTCACAATCAAGCCCTGCATGATTGAGACATGGGACCAGAGGTATATTACAGCTGGCTTCATGCTTAATCACCCGTGGGTGTTTAACCCTTAGCTATCACGATCTTTCATGATCGTGATAGCTAAGGTACAGATAGGAGGAGTGAGCTCCTCCTGTCCGTAAACGGTACAACAGTGGCGCTCAGCGCCACTGCTGGTCTCCTACCAGACAGCACGGGAACACTTCCCGGGCAGTCTGTGACATCACCATGCCTGCAATTTCAATGGAGGGTAATTGACGTGCCATAAAGACTTAGGCTTTTTCCTTTTTCTGATCTCTAATTGTATCAGTGATCTGAAGAAAAAAAAAAAAAAAAACACATAACTCCCCCTTTACCCCTTTACTTCCCAAAATTCCCCTAAAAAAAAAAAATAAAAAAAAAAGAAAGTAAACTTTTGGTATGCCGTGTGCGAAAGGACCGCCCTATAAATTGTCATGTTAATTCCCCCGCACTATGAATGCCGTAAAATTTAATAAAAAAAAAAAAAAAGAATTCGTTTTTTGTTCACCCCGGGCACAAAAAATGAATAAAAAGCTTTTAAAAACTTATAAAGCAAACTTAAAAATTAAAAAATTGGTTCATCCTGGAAAAAAAAAACCTTTAATAGCTTTTTTTCGGAAAATTAAAAAAGTTATAGTTCGAAGATAGCGGGCTAAATATTGTTTTACACAAAAAAAAAATTTTTTTTCGTTTTCAACATAAAAAAATATATAAACTGATTTCACCTAATCATATCGCCCACAGAGAAAAACTAACTTTGTCAGTACATTGTAAAAGAACGCACTAGGATAGATATTTTTTTCATCTTTCTTCCAAAAATGTTTTTAAAAAAACCGTTTTCAAAAACCCTTCTCCCCCCAAAAAAATACCAAAAAAAAAACATCAATTCATCTTGCAAAAAACAAGCCCATAATCAGCTCTGTATATAGAAAAAATAAAAAAAAGTTTGACTGTCCCTTAGAAAAAACAAAAAAAAACGCAATTTTTTTATAAACGCATTTTTATTTTGTAAAAAATAATAAAACATTAAAAACTGTATAAAATGTATATCATTGCAATTGTACCGACCCACATAGTAAAGTTATCCTGTCATTTACACTGCACAACTGTAAAATTGAAACCCAAAAAACAATGGAGGAACAGCGTTTCCCGCCCCCCCCCGCATTTTCATGGCCCAATGTTGAAAAAACAGTGGGACACCCAAACACCCAACAAGCACAATACACCCCTAGATGAGATCCATGAGAGGTTTTGAATCCAAAATGGGGTGACTTCTGGAAGGTTTCACCTGTTCTGCTACTGGTAACACACTGTCTCAAAATCTCCTATGTGTCAAAAGGGCTTTTGGGCCCCCTCAAGATGCAGGGCCCCATAGCAGCTGCTACCACTGCACCTCCTATAGCTACGCCCCTGCTTGCCAGCTGACCTAATCTTTTCAGTTAGCCATTGAAAGGAATGAAGTATTTTTCTGTCACTCTTAGAGCCAAATTTTCTTCACTAAGTTGTTCCACGTATCCAGTTTACTGTTATGGATGCTAATTCCAGCTTCTCCTCACCTGTATAGGTATAAAAATTAACCAGAACATCTTCTCCCATTGACTTTAATGGGGTTCGAGTTTGATTTCTAGTTGTAATAGAACCTCGAACCGAACACACTAAAGTTGGAGGTTCTAATCGAACTAGAGCTTTTTACTGCTCACTCAGCTCTACAGATGACAGATTAGTTGGAATTCTAGATTAAAGGAATATTTCAGGAAATGCTCACATGCTCTGTGAAGCCTTATATAAGGTTGTGTTTAGTGCTTTTTTTAATCCCTTTGTCATGCACCACCCCGCTTATGCTCTATTCTAAACATAACCTCAGCTATTCTGAAAATACACAAGTAATAATATTGGTGGAGACTAGACCATATATTTAAAAATGCTTTCACTGACTAATCTTAGATTTTTAATGTTCACAATCAAATAATCTTTTAAATACTTTATTAGTTAGCATTACAGAATGGGTATTTCTTATAAAACAGAGGTATGGCTTCACACATTCAATTCCTCGATTCTGACTCAAGGCAGTGGACTTTATTTCTATCTAGATAAAATTGTTTTAGATATTGCCATCAAACAGCTTTTTGGGATAATTTTTGGCACCGGTGTCCTTGTGTATAGCATTGCTTAATATATTTTTTAAAGTATCACGACTTTCTCATTAAAAAATTTTTAAAATGGAGGAGGCTTAGAAGATCACATCGAAGGTTGGCGAATAAAATGACATCACACTGTCTATCGAGATTCAGATAAAAACCCAGCTATAAACTCTGCAGCACATTCTACCGTTAATTTAAACAAAAAAGATTTCCCCCCCTTTTTATCATAAAACAATAGCACTGAAGGTGCTCTCGTTGGCATTTTAATTTAAGTGTTATATTGAATTGGAGTTTAGGAAGAATGTTTCAGGTGGTTCTCAATATATCTATTGCCAAGTTCTGCATTCCTAAATCATAAGCGCTAAACTTGATAAAAGGGTATCAAAATTAAATTTTGGGGAGAAAAAGATTTAAATTTTTTGGTCAATGATTGGCTTTTTGGTCCTAAATTCAATGCGATCTATTTGTTCATTATATAACATGTTCAAAGGGGATTTTACAGCTCTGTGTATTGAAGTAAAAATGTTTTACCTAAAAAATAATAAGGTTTAAAGTTCCTCTCTATACTTTAATGGTTTTGAAAACCCTAGGAAAAATTTTATGTATCATTAAAAAAAATTTTTTATTAAAAAAAATTTTGAAAATTTTCTCCCGTAAAAACAAACAATCCACAGGAGCATTAGTTGATGAAAAATAATAATAGTAAGACATATACCACTAACCAAAAAATCAAAGCAGAAAACATATAGCTTGCCTAGTTTAATCTTTATCCATCTCCCTGTGATGTCTCCTATGATAATTTGTGTTTCTCTGGTGCTTTATTTAGTCTCCCTTCTCTGCAGCTGAGCAGCAGAATTTCCTATTTTAAAAATAGGAAATATAAAACAACAGGCCCCTTAATGTTTTCTTCCTCCCTTACAATCTCCTGTTGAAAGCCCTTCGCAGGCAGGATCAAGGTTTTCAAAAAAAATACAAACTCCTTTAGTCAGTACCCCCTTTTGGGCACCACATGGAGTGATACATTGAGTCAGATGCTGAGCTGTGACAGGGCTTTCCAGCTTCCAGTGAAGGCTACGGAGACAACTGTATGTAGAGGCACAAACAACTACTTAATTTTCTATTACAAATGAACTGATGTAAAACTACAGAAAGCCAATAGACAATTTAAAGAAGTTGTCCAGGTCAATATTTTAAAAGTCATGCTTACTTCCCCATTAACCAAGTGTTCTGTTTACTACTGGTTCTTGGAGGATGGCTCACGTGAACAAAAGTCTCTGTTCGGTTGTAAAGGTCACATGTTATTTCCTGACATCAGTGGTAAGAATTGAACACTCCAAACAGTGATGTCAGAAAATTACACATAACCATTGCAGTCAGATGGAAGACTGAAGGAAACAGAAGACCCAGCAACAACACCAGCAGTGACAGTCCTCGAAAGAGGGTGGGAGGGGAGATAAGTATGACTTTTTTTTACTTTCTTGCAGAAATAGCAACAATTTATTTTTAAAATATCAACCTGGACAATCCCTTTAATGAAAATATTATAAAACTATCTTAATTTTTTTAGACATATTATTATTATATTATTAAGAAAGGAATTGTTTAGTACAGTCACAGCGGTAGTGGTTCCTTTTAGTACATCAGGGCTCAGGTACATGCAAGGGCATCGCTATACCATTTTATCTGGGGCACAAGCCCTGAACCAAGAGTGGCAATCTACCCTACTGGGTCTTCTCAGCTGTAGGCATGTCCTCACATGTTGCAAAAGCAAGGCATCTTGTGGGTGAATTAGGTGGAAATTAGTATTTTTTTATGGGTGCCTATATATATACCTACCTACTGATGGGGCCTATACACACCCTACTAAGGGAGTCTATACACCTACCAACCTACTGAGGTGGCTATGAACTTACCTATCTACTGAGGGGGTCTATATACCTACCTACTTAGTAAAGGGTCCAATATACCTACCTACCTCCTGGGGGGACTAAATGCCTACCTACGGGGGCTGTATAACTACCTCCTTACTAGGGGGCCTGTATAAATACCTCCTTACTACGGGGCCTGTATAACTACCTACCTACTGAAAGGTCCAATATACCCAACTACCTACTTCTCACAATAGTTGGTAGGAATTTTGGCCCATTTCTCCTGACAGAACTGTTGTAACGGAGCCATGTTTGTAGGTCGCCTTGCTCGCACCTGCCTTTCCCACTTTGCCCATAAATTTTCAATAGGATTGAGATCATGGCTTTGTGATGACCACTTCAAAACATTGATTTGGATATCCTTAAACCCCTTTGTAACCATTTTGGCAGTATTCTTCGGGTCATTGTCCATATGGAAGACCTATTTCCGCCCAAACTTTAACTTCCTAGCTGATGTCTTAAGGTGTTGCTTCAGTATTGCCACATAATCTTCTTTCTTTATGATGCCAGAAGAGTGCACCAGTCCCTCCTGCAGCAAAACAACCCCACAACATGATGCTGCCACCTCTGTGTTTCACAGTTGGGATTGTGTTCTTAGGCTTCCAAGCTTCTCCCCTTTTCTTCCAAACGTAACAATGGTCATCATTGCCAAACAGTTCAATTTTAGTTTCATCAGACCACAGGACATGTCTCCAAAAAAGGTCTTTGTTCATATGTGCATTTGCAAACATTAATCTGGCTTTTATATGTTTCTTTTGGAGTAATGGATTCTTTCTGGCAGAAAGGCCTTTTAGCTCATGTTGATATAGTACTCGTTTCACTGTGGAAAATGACACGATCTTACCAGCTTCTACCAGCATCTTCACGAGGTCTTTTGCTTTTGTTCTTGGGTGGATATGCATATGTTGGAGCAAAGCACGTTCATCTCTGAACCCGTCTCCTTCCTGAGCGGTATGTTGGCTGGACGTTCCCTTCTTGTTTGTACTTGCGTATAATTGTTTGTACAGATGAAAGAGGCACCTTCAGGTATCTGGAAATTGTACTCAATGATGATCTAGACTTGTGAAATTCCACAATTCTCTACCTGATAAATTTTCTTAGATTTGCCAATGACGTTACACACAGATGCAGCGTGTTTCTTGTGTATACTTAAATATATCCACAGGTGTGTCTCTAATTAACTCAGATGTTGCCAATAAATCAGAAGCTTACAAAGACATGACATCATCATATGGGCTGTCCCAAATAGTTTAAAGGTTACTATGTATATGTAAAGTTTTGACTTTGCAGAAAGTAATAAAAATGCCTTAAGTAGTTCTCCCTCTCTCCTTATTCTGGAATTTTGCAAATCTAAATTATTTTGGTAATCCTAATTGACTTAAAAAAGGTTTATTCTGTTTTTAATGTCAGATAGTGAGAAAAACATGCATATAGTATATGTAAACCTCTAATTTAAACTGTATATACCTACCTATCCCCTAAGGGGGCTTATACACCGACATACCTATTGGAAGTATATGTACCTATCTACCTAATGTGTGGCCAATGTACCTTCCTGACTACTGAGTTTTCCTATATAGGTTGACTATATACCTACCTATTGGGGGATCTATATACCTTCCTACCTAATTGGGGGCCTACATAGGAAAGTTGAACAATACCCCATCCCTCACAGCAGGCACTCAGCTTTACTATGATAGGAAAGTTGGGTGTCTGCTGTGAGAGATGTCAATCTAGGACCATCTTTTCTGTTGGGCAGAGTAGGAGGCTGGCTGGCCGCCTATAGGGCCTATAACTTGCAGGGGGCCTATAATCAACAGGATGATATATAGTGTGCTATATCTTACGGGGGGGACTATAACCTACAGGGTTTTATATTCATGGGGCGTTTAACCTACAGGGGCTACATCCAGGTGGCCTATAACCTACAGGGAGCTATATACAGAGGCCTATAACCTACAGGGACTATATACAAGGGGCCTATAACCTACAAGGGCTATATAAAGAGGGATATAACCTACAGGGGGCTATATATATGGGGCCTATAACCTACAGGGGGCTATATACAGGGACCTATAGCCAACAGGGGCTATATACAGGGGGCCTTTAACCTACAGGGGCTAAGCACAGGGGGCCTATAACCTATAGGGAGCTATAGACATAGGGCCTATAACCAAGTGGGGGCTATATTCAGAGGCCAATAATCTACAAGGGGCTATATACAGGGGCCTATATCCTACAGGGGCCTGCAACCTACATGGGGTCTATAACATACATGGGATATAACCTACAAGGGGCCTATAACCTACAGGGGCTATATACAGGGGGCCTATAACCTACAGGGGGTTATTAATAAAGGGAGAAGTCTAAGATGTTTATGTGGTAAATTCTGCAGGGACAAGTTGTGGTCGGAAGAAGTTGTCATGGTGGTCTAGACCGGATAGAGAAGAAAAGGGAAAAAGAATGATTCAGAGAATGACTGATCAGATAGGATAGAGATAGGAGATGTCCTGTGAGTCCCTGGATATCGGGGGTCATTTTGCTTCTGTGTTGGATCAGTGCTGTAGTCACTGTCATGTGGTGGTGACCTAAGCTGATGTCTGACCACTATGTTGTCTCTATATGGCGGTGTTGTAGGTTATACCTGAGCTGGTGTCTGATCATTATGTGGTCTCTATATGGTGATGTTGCAGGTTATAAGTTTGTTATTGATAATGTGGATATTTATACCTGTGAGTGATTTTTTGGGATGGGGTTCCAGTGCACAGCTCTGCCCAGGTGTCCATAACACTGTTAGGATGGCCATGTGTCAACCAGCTTTCTTGAAATATGGATAGCCTATCTGGCATCCATAAAAACTTGGTGACACTCTTAACCTCCACAATAGGTACTCAACTTTACTATAATAGGAAAGTGGGTTCCTGGGGGAAACGGGCATCTCTCCACTTTCCTGAGTGCTGAATAGCCTATCCAGTTTATATACAGTACGTGTGAGTTTTTTCTGGATTTTTCCTTTTTGTGCTATATTGGATTCATTGGACTTTGTTGGATCAACATTAGATCCATGTCTTTAGTAAAATGGTCAAAGAAGGATGGTGTCGGTGACTGTTTATTAAAACTAAGTGGGATTTTTGCGATTTTTTGTTTAGTTTTGTTTTTTTACCATGTAATTCCAGTGTCATTAATGGAAGTGTCTGACAGATGCTTTCATATTTTACTAGCGCTTGTGCCTGGTGTCAGTCAATGCTGAATCTTTTGGCTGATACTATTAAGATGGGAAGGTCCATTGGTATTAGTCAATTCCTAACTTAAATTTACCAGGCTGACACGGCCCAAGAAGCAAATCATCACATTAGAGATTACACTTCTGAGGATCATCCAGCTTTTACCAGTACCCCTGGTGCATTGGGTAGTAGGGTACTGTTGACAAGGGGTTAGTGTGAGCCTTAGGGTGACAAAAACACCTCTAGATGACATTAAACCCCAATAATAGTAATAGAGATGTGTCTGTAAGATACATCGGTTATTAACACTGGAATGAAATGGTAAAAAAAACTCCCCAAAAAAATGTATTTAAATAACCACTCTCCAGCAACTTCCTTTGTTGATTATTTTATTTAAAGAAACTTAGTAAAATCTGGTCTGATGTAGTTCAACAAATCCAGCATAGTTCAAATCGTAAATCTATAAATAGAAACACTACAAAAATATGACAGTGCCAAGTTTCATTCCCTGCATCTCCTGAAGATAATTCCTGAAACTGATCTTTTGGGGAATGCAGTGGACAGATTTCACGCTATACAATATGATCCTTCGAGTACAGGCCACAGCCACAGGAAAATGTCTAGGGGTTTTGTCCTATTACTCCCCCAGGACATTGTGCCTGTAAGCTGTGGACTCTATCCCCTCTCTTTGCCCCTCACTGTCACCATTGTGTTATGAGGCCTAACGCCAACACAAAATACAGCTTCCCACCTGTCATCCCATAAACCCCAAACACTACCTATCACCCTACTGGTGTTTGTACAGAGATGGGGAATGGGTTGAAATGTGCTGAAAGTATGAGTGGCTAGAAGAGGTCATTTTGATAGTCTGGACCAAAAATAAAAAAGGGAAAGAGGACGACTCCAATCAGAGAAGATGTCACCTGTGAACCACCTGTAACTGCCCTCTAATCACTTATATGGTTTGCAGAGAGCCTATGTACATCTGGTGTTGGTTGAATGTGGTCATGGTCTGACAGTATTAATTGGTCTTTATGTAATGGTATTATTGGAAGTGATGGTCTTGATATTGTGGAATTTTTATAGTAACATTTTGATAGTAATATGTATAGTATTTTTGCTCCAAGTATAGGTGCATTATTTGGTAACTGTATGACTACATTATTAATTATCATATATAGATGAGCACTTTTGCAGAGGCAAATTTGTCAGCACTGATTTTCATTATATAATGTACTGCTGAGGTAATGGAAACTATCTAAAAAATTAGTGCAGCAGTTTACAATGTGCCATGAAAATGCTGTGTGAACCCGACCTTACTGAGCCAAATGTAACTCTAATGGAGACATGTATGAAAACTGTCTGGGTCTAAGACTTTCTTTGTTGCCCATAGCAACCAATCAAAGCTCCTCTTTGATTATTTCAGAGCACTATATGAAATGAAAGGGGAAATCTTATTGGTTGCTATGGGCAAAAAAGAAAGTCTTAGACCTAGACAGTTTTCATACATGTGGCCCTAAATGAAAGTGCCCCATATGTTTTAAGACCCTAGCAATGTTTCTGGGTACACAGCAGGATCATAAGCCTGCAGGCTGTAAGGCAGGGGTGTCAAACAAAAATATACAATAGGCCAAAATTAAAAACTTTGACAAAGTTGGGAGACTACCTTGATATTTATGGTATTTAAAATAAAATTCTACAATTGATTTTTTCCTCATCATCAAATGAAACAATTGTTTTCATAAGGTAACAAATGTCAAATTAAAGACACATCTGTGGCATTAATTTTTTAAATAAATAAGCAATAAATCTTATGCCTCTTTTTATAATGGAACCACTGCCGTATGTCCTGGTATGCTCTTAAGACCAGAGAAACATTCTAGTACTCACTTTATTTGGTCTTCTTTTCTGCTGCACAGCACGGCGTCTCCATTTGGAGTACCCTGCTGCCTGCAATGATGCTGTGGCTGAGAAGGAGCTGGAAGGTTCAAAGGGGTTTTGCGACAAAGTAAAATTGACATGGGAAGCTTGCAAATTAATTAATAAACATTTTCACCATTATTAAAAATTCTGTATCATTTTTGTTTTATCTGCTACCTTATTGATCCATAGTTTGCAGCTTGTCTCCAGGGTATATGACCAGTGACGAGAATTCCTCAGTCCTTGCCACACATGCTCAGACATCACCTCTCCTCTCATGTAGCTACTGTCAGTCTCTTCCCTGCCTAGTAATCACACCCACTCGCTCATTGCTGAGTGAATGTTGAACCACAGGTGCTGTCATTCTACTCCTGGCTTCTGTACTATTTAGTAATTAGTCAAACAGTGCAAATAAATAAAAAGAAAAAAGTACTCTTAATCAGGTATGTGCATTGAGACAAAAAAAAACACATGTTTGGTCCTGCAGGGATTTGAACCTAGGACCACTATGTTGCAAAGCAGAAGTGCTAACCACGCAGCTACATTGTAACTACGCACAGCTTGTTACATAAACAGACCTTTGTTTGACTAGAACGAACACACTGTGAAGACAGGTATGATGATGTCAAGCCTGCTTGGTCACATAATATACAGTTCCAACAAATCATATATGTCCCATTTTGAGCACACTGAAAGCTGAAGCAGGAGAAACCAGGAATAAAATGCCTTTGTGGCAAAACTCCATTAAGTGTTAAAGCTCTAGATCCTTGTTTCTTCCTGTGAGCTTCTCTTATCGTTCTAGTCATCCCTTTGCCTGAGTTGTTTCTCCTGCCGCATGGTCCTTTCTCTGCACTATGCATGAGGGAGGGGCTAAGTGAGAGCAGTGTAATGACAGCTCCTGGCTTCTTCCTCTTTTCCTCTGTACACTGCCTGGCTGTTACTCACGGGCCAAATATAATCACACTGCAGAACAGATTTGGCCCGCGGGCCTGAGCTTGTTGGTATTGTCCTCAGCAAGCAAAGTTTCTGTATATCTGCTATTTAAGACCAATGCCACAATTTTTTTTTTCAGATAACATATCATTCTGTCAGGAAAACAAGCTACATATACCATCTTTTCAATTCAGAGGCAGAGTGAAGCTGAACAAGGAAGCAGCATGCAATTTCAACTAGCTGCCTCTAACTCCAGCAGGATATTGTCATGCATAAACAGGCATAGACTTGCATGACAGATACAGTGAGCCAGGATCGCAGTGGAGAAGATGGGGGTTGTAGTAGTCATGGTGGCATCACTCGTCATACCTCTCATGCTTTCCAGGTGTCAGTGCAATGGTAGGGAGTTCTGCGGATGATGGCAGTATTTCCCTTGGACACACTCTGTTAGTAGTTCACCTCAACTTAATGTGATGTTAAAAGAAGTGTCCTTGATGTTGTAGCACATATTTAACCTTGTTCCAGCAAGGTGACATACACAGCAATCGATTATTTTAATAAATTACACTTTCCTTTCTCAACTGCACAGTCAGCAGCAGAGAGCTGTCCTCTAAACAGTCCCCTCTCAAATCCAGCTTGGACTACAAGGAGTATTTCTTTTACCCCAGGAAAACTGGAATTTGTTTTCTCCTTAACGAAATGTGTTGACCTAGACCAGAGGTACACTGGACATCAACAGCCATGAGGTCTGCACGGGACAGACTATACCTCATGCTTCTAAGTATTCCAGGAGCCCAACTGTCTGACAAGCCGCAGCCTTTTCTAGGGAATCTTTCTTTTTTCTCTCCATGGGTTCTGTGGCTAATAAATATTGAAGGTGCTGGTCTCAAAGATGACATGGGACCAGCAGCCCTGTGCTGAGGGTTATGTAACACTAGACAATTTATACACTATGTCCCACCCATGTTTACTGGGTAACCCTCTCTCGACGAGGCTATGTAGTTAACTCTTAGTAACCCTGCAGCATCAGAATAGAATTGCACTTTACATACACATAATACAATATATTTTACAGGCCCAGGGTTCACTCAGAGGTCAGCAACAAACAGTACAAAACATTGCATTATTTTCACATTGCATATTCATCACTACAGCTCTCATTATTCATAATGGACAACTCCTGTACACTACACAGGGATATTATATAACTGCTTTACAAAGCATTGGTGCGGTCTCATATGGAAAAATTTAATTTAGTTTTGGACCTTTCATAGAAAGGATGCCCTGGAACTGGAAAAGTACAAATACAAGCAACTTAACTGATAAGGGGCATGGCTGATCTTAGTTATGAGAAAAGGTTAAAAAAAAATTTAGTCTTGGGAAGAGACATCCAATGAGAGATTTATTTAATTTTTACAGTGAAAAGCTGTTTTACTTGAAAGAGTGTTTCAAAAGTACCAGTTGCTCATTGGTCCATCTGGGATGACTGGAAATAGAAAAAAAAATAAAAATCTTACCTTGTGAACACGGGCATTCCAGCATTGTGACTGGTCTCAGTTATCTTGGCCGATGACGTCACCGTTCATTCTTCATGTGACCCTGAAGCCAGTCACAGGCCATAGTGGACATGTTCAGTATATTGATTAAGAGATCACTGCAACCAATAAATAGCTGCAGAGTTTGAAAAATGAACAACAACATCATTGGTTGGGAGAATCGAGACCAGCCATAGCACTGGAATAAGCTATTTTAGTCATCTCCGATCGACTGCAGCTAGTACTTTTGAAACACCAATTTAAAAGCCCCTAAAAAGGCAAAGAGGAACTCCCACTGTCTTAAAAAAGGTGTTTAATCTCATCGGCACCAAGCCTTCTTTACCATACCACCTATGAATCTGTGGAATAGCTGCCACAGGAGGTGGTCACAACAGGAAAAGCTGAGAGCTTAAAAAAAAAAGGCTTAACAAATTATCTACAATTAAATAATATGTAATGGTTTAACTCCTTAACGACTGTGCACCTTCTTTTGACGGTGGCTGGTGCGGGTCATTCGTCTGCAGCGACGTCTTTTGGCGTCACTGCAGACACCGGAGTTTGCGGCGCCAGTTTGCGGCGCCTGGTGCTGCTGCTGCGCTGTGATCGGGCCTATACTACACGGCCCCGATCCCAGAGCATCTCCTGCGAGCAACGGGGAGCGGAGGAAACCTCCGCAACACGGTGCTTTAACCCATTGATTGCGGCAGTGCGTTACCGCGGCACAATCAAAGGTTTCCCCTGCTCTGTCGGGTGATCAGAACACCCGGTGACCCGGCAGAGTCCGAGGAACGGCTGCACAGTCAGCGCTGGGGCCCTACAGTGGCCCCAGAGCTGTCTGTGTAACAAGCCAGTGCTTAGGGCAGACTGTGAGCTGTCCTAATCACTGCCTGTGTCAGACTGAAACAGATTATAATTAGAGATGGGCGAATTTTTCTCGGCAAAAAATAACTTTATTCGGCACGAATCACGTTAAAAAACAGCTATTTCCAGGCTGCACAGAGCCTGCAGGGTGCTGTAGAACGTTGTGCCATGCTTAAATATGCAGAGGGAGCTTGGTTTGGTCTTCATACAATGTTGTGTTTTAGTATGACACGTACATGACTGCCGCCGCTCTTAGAATCGCTTCACTATAAAATTCCCTGGGCACTTAAGAGGGCAAAACTGACCAAAAAACTGAAGGGGGAATATAGCCTGATAAAGTAATGCGAGCAACAGCTGGAAAAAAACAAGCTGAGGGCTCAGGTGGCAACATCAGTGACAGAGTGTGGAGGTGACTGCGGCAGCCACAGCAGCATGAGGTCAGAGAGTGGCACAATGACATTCTGGAGGTGGCAAAAACAGGAGTAGGCCACAGAGTGAGGCCACAGAGTGGGACAATGACACAGTGTGTAGGTCACAGCAGCAGCCACAACAGCAGCATGAGGTCAGACAGTGGCACAATGACAGTGTGTAGGTCACGGCAGCAGCCACAGCAGCAGCATGAGGTCAGACAGTGGCACAATGACACAGTGTGTAGGTCACGGCAGCAGCCACAGCAGCAGCATGATGGTCAGACAGTGGCACGAATGACACAGGCAGTTGTGTCAGGTCACCGGTCAGCAGTCCACACAACAGCAGCATGAGGTCAGACAGTGGCACAATGACAGTGTGTAGGTAACGGCAGCAGCCACAGCAGCAGCATGAGGTCAGACAGTAGCACAATGACACAGTGTGTAGGTCACGGCAGCAGCCACAGCAGCAGCATGAGGTCAGACAGTGGCACAATGACATTCTGGAGGTGGTAAAAACAGGAGTAGGCCACAGAGTGAGACAATGACACAGTGTGGAGGTCACGGTAGCAGCCACAGCAGCAGCATGAGGTCAGACAGTGGCACAATGACACAGTGTGTAGGTCACGGCAGCAGCCACAGCAGCAGCATGAGGTCAGACAGTGGCACAATGACATTCTGGAGGTGGCAAAAACAGGAGTAGGCCACAGAGTGAGACAATGACAGAGAGTGGAGGTGACGGCGGCAGGAGCAACAGCATGAGGTCAGACAGTGGCACAATGACACAGTGTGGAGGTCATGGCAGCAGCCACAGCAGCAGCATGAGGTCAGACAGTGGCACAATGACAGAGTGTGGAGGTGGGTGGCAATACCAGTCCCTGGTAAAGATGGTTGGTGGCAGATGGAGAAACTGTCAGCAGATGTGTGGCATCAGGTGGGTGGCGGCATCAGAATAGTGGCTGAGGCAGGTAGTTTGAACCCAGACTCATTTCTCACAGTTTGGGTGAGGCTCATGGCTGATGTAGTCTGACGCCTAAGGCATTGGTGTGTGGAAATCCTGGCCGATCACCGCCTGATTCATCTTGACAAAGGTCAGTCGTTCCACATTTCCCATGGACAATGGGTTCTCCTTGGGGTAACGATGGCCCCCGCCACACTGAACACCCGCTCTGATGCCACACTACTGGCCGGGAAGGACAGCTTCTCCACTGCAAACTCGGACAAGTTGCGGCCAACACATCCAGTTTTGCTGCCCAGTAGTCCAGCGGATCTTCTAACTGGGGTGGCAGAGTGCTTTCCAAGTAGGCCACCACCTGTTGGTTCAGGGTCTGCTCCAGGCCCTGCTGCTGCTGCTCCTGCTGGCGACAGCCCGCCTCACTCGGCGGCTGACGGCCGCTGCTCCTCAGTGACTCCAGACGTAGGTAGCTGCGGATGGAGCTGGTACGGCGCCGACCCCCCCCCCTTCCCCCGGCAGCCGCGGCAGTAGTACGTGAGCGCTGAAGAACCCCCGGTCACACCTGTCAGAGGAGGGACGATGCCGCACATAGGCAGCGGCCAACTAACTACAGAGGATTTCCCTATAGTATTTGAGTTTGTCCTCCCTCTGAATAGCTGGGAAAAAGGCTCCCATTTTGGACCGGAGCGAGGGTCCAATAGGGTGGAGAGCCAGAAGTCATCCACTCTGCCGGATGCTGGCTATTCGGCTGTCACTAGCCAGGCAAATCAGCATGCTGCGGGCCATCTGCACAAGTGACTCCGAGGGCTCCCTGCCTCCATCTCCACTGTATTACTGCCACAGTGCTTGCGGGTCATCTGCCTCGTCTTCCTCATCTCCATCTAGCTCCTCCAGCTGCTCCTGCTCCTCCTCTCTTGTCACCATGGGTAGATAATCACTCATTTCACTAGACAATGCTTCTGCTTCAATGTCCTACCTCTCCTCTCCTCCTCCATCATTTCAGTCCCCACCGGACTCATGTGGCCGCGAGATGTAGTCGCCACGTCTCCAGTCCCCTGACCAGACAGATTTTTCAACATCTGTTCCAGGACATGAAGCAGTGGAATGACGTTATTCATCCCGTAGTCCTGGCGACTGACAAATAACTTCGCCTCCTCGAATGGCCTCAACAAACGGCAGGTGTCACGCATGAGCTGCCACTGGCTGACATCAAAGTTACACAGGGGAGTACTTCTGTCTGCCTGGATCATCAAAAAATCGTTAATGGCCTTTCACTGTTCATACAGTCGGTCCAACATGTGCAGGCTGGAATTCCACGGGTGGATACATCGCATATCAGAGTGTGTTGGGGGAGGCCGTTCTGCCGCTGAAACTCGAGGAGGATGTTCCTGGCTTTGTACGAATGGATAAAGTGCATGCACAGTTTCCTGGCCATTTTCAGAATGTTCTGAAGATCGATGGAAGAATTCAGGAACCTTTTCACAACCAGATTGAATACGTGCGCCATGCAGGGCGCATGGACCATCCCTCCTCAGTGCAGCGCGGACACCATGTTCCTCCCATTGTCCGTCACCATGGTTCCGATTTGCAGTTGGCGCGGAGAAAGCCACACATCGATTTCTTGCTGCATGATGCGGAGCATTTCCTTCACCTGTGTGACTTCGTTCGCCGGGGCAAGCCAGGTGTAGAACTGTGTGACACCGCTGTGCCTACACATGTGGTATGATGGAGCAGTACTTGTGGAGGCTGAGTTGTGGTGGAGGAGGAGGAGGAGGACATTGGAGCAGAAGCCGCAGTTTGACAACGTGGAGGAGAAAGCGGCGTCTCCTGTCCAAGTTGTTGGTGTGCCTGGGCCGGAAGCACAATCACCCAGTGGGCCGTAAAGGACATGTACTGGCCCTGACCGTAGTTACAGCTCCAGACGTCCGCGCGGCCGTGCACCATGGAACAAACCGATAAGCTCAAGCACTGGCCCACCTTCTGTTCTACATATTTATGAAGTGCTGGTACTGCCTTTTTGGAAAAGAAATTACGGCTTGGAACTCTCCATCTCGGCTCGGCACAAGCCATTAGTTCTCTGAACGGTGCAGAGTCCACCATTTGGAAAGGGAGGGACTTCAGTACCAACAACTTGGACAGGAGCACGGTCAGCTGCTGCACCTTAGGATGGTTGGACGCATACTGTTGTCTTTGCAATAGCCTCACTGAACGACGCTGCTGCACCATGAGTAGCGTGGAGCAGGAGCATCTGACCGGGAGATGATGTCAAAGAGAAACAGCTCCCTTCTGCAGAGGTGTGGAGCCTTGACTGCTGCAATGGCATGCGTGCCACTGGGCGCTGCTGCTGCTGTTGCTGCGGCCAGGATGGACCACCACATCTGAGCCACGTTTCTCCCAGGCCACGCGGATGGTGACGATGCATGTGTTGACGTAGGGCCGTGGTGCCAACGTTAGCTCCCTGGCCACGCTTCACTTTCTGCTTACAGATTCTACATATACCCATATTCGGCTCCTCCGGTGTCTTAGCAAAGAACTGCCACACCGCCGAGTATCGGATTTTACCGCCAACGCTCCGCACTGATGACTACTGCCGCCGCTGCCTCGCTGAGCCCCTGTGCCGCACTTTCTTGGACTGCGAAGCGGGTTTTTTACCCCGTGGCTTTCTTGGCTCCCGACCTCACACTGCTGCTACCCGTTGACTCACGCACACAACCCACTTGCTGGCTGCGCCGCTGCCTGACGCGCAAGCTGACGCTCTCTTCTCCTGACGATGATGAAGCCCTTGCCTCACCCGGCTCCCAAGTGCGGTCGGCTACATCATCATCTATTGTGTTTCATCGTCACTGCTGTCCTCATCACCGGTTTTGGTATGCAGAGGCTGACCCCTCACAACATGACCTCCCATGCCACTCTCAACATCTATACTTTGCCGCCTACTGCAAGAAGCAGGGGATATTTGCCCCATTTCTTCGCTGCCAAGTAGCTGCTGACTTCTCCTCAAATTGTTCATCCTTGCTATATAGTGGCGCTGAGCCCAGACCACATAGTAGATCTCTGGCTGAGGGAACCGGATGGGACAGAGGCGGGTTGAGGACAGGTGAGGGCCGCTGACCCGCTCCCGGGCAATGCCAACTAAGGGTTGTGTCTGACGATCACACCGACTCTGGCGGGGTTGTCAGATGTCACCTGGGAGGAAGTGGATGACCTAGTCAACCAATCAAGAACCATTGGGCTGCTGAACAACACACGGCCGCGAGATGACAGCGGCAATTGTGGCCTCACCGAGTGACCCCTGCTGCGTCGTCCCCTTGCTGTTCTGCGACCTGGGCCTGGAATGTTTGTGCCTCTGCCACTCGCAGGTGAAGAGCCTGCCACCTCTCTGTCTGACACACTGTTTGTTCTAAAATGTACAGACACTGTTTGATGTATATGATAAATGCACACCCTGTATTTGACGCCAAATGAACCCAGTAACAAGCTTGGTAACCCTTGGATATAAATTGCTCTCCACAAATGGGCAGGAAAAATTGACTTGTATGTGCCGTTTAAAAAACTCTGTGTATTTTACTGAATATAAAAGCACAAACCGGCTTAATTAACCTTCGGATATGAATTATGCTACAGAATTTCTTCTGTGGCGGTGAAAAACAAAGTTTCTTTTACTGAGTACAACTGCAGAACAATGCCTAATTAACCCCTGGATATAAATTGGGCGCAAAGAATTGAGAAAACCACAAACTAGTAGCTTTGTAGCGTGTTACAATGCGGTGTTTTTTACGCCACACAACAAGAGATAAAATTGTAATTAACCTTTGCTTGTGAATTATGCTACAGGAAAAATGTATATATTTTGGCATTGAAAATGACGGTTTCTTGGGATCACCACAGCTGAAAAACAACGCTTAATTAACCCCTGGATGTAAATTGCGCCAAACAATTGAGCCACCACAAACTAGTAGCTTTGTAGCGTGTTACAATGGCGTGTTTTTTACGCTACACAACAAGAGATAAAATTGTAATTAACCTTTGCTTGTGAATTATGCTACAGGAAAAATGTATATATTTTGGCGTTGAAAATGACGGTTTCTTGGGATCACCACAGCTGAAAAACAATGCTTAATTAACCCCTGGATGTAAATTGCGCCAAACAATTGAGCCACCACAAACTACTAGCTTTGTAGCGTGTTACAATGGCGTATTTTTTACGCCACACAACAAGAGATAAAATTGTAATTAACCTTCTCTTGTGAATTAGGCTACAGGAAAAATGTATATATTTTGGCGTTGAAAATGACGGTTTCTTGGAGTCACTACAGCTGAATAACAACGCTTAATTTTCCCCTGGATGTAAATTGGGCCAAAGAATTGAGCAGCCAAAAATGAAGTGGTATTTGTATTGTAAAAACTCTGTTTCTTTAAATGAATACAACAGGAACTGGCTTAGATCCCCCTTGGATATTCAATGTGCTGTGAGCAGATAGGATTTAAATGTATATGCAGCTGCAGTGGACGCACACTGGATTTCAGATCCAATACCCAAAAAAATCAGAAATAGAACGTTAAGAGAAGCAGTCTCTGAGATAAGCTGAGACACCCCATAAAAATCGCTGTATAAAAATCAGTTCCTCAGTAACAATCAGCCGCGGCAGCACCTTCCCTGATCAGTACAGTGAGAGCGGTATGAGCTCCCAGCGTCGCGCCCGGACTTATATAGTGCGGTGACGTCACAGAATCCCGCCGGTCTCTGATTGGCTTCATCTCTGCACATGTCATGCAGGCTATGCCCTTCTTCCTCCCAGAGTGCTTTGCCCCATGTAGCGCCATGTGCTCGCAGCCATTTAATCAATCAAAATCACACTTCGTTCACCCGAAGTCCCCCAAACTTCGACTTCGTTCAGAACCAAAGTTTTCCTGAAATTCTAAACGAATTCCACTTCGTTAGAATCAATTCGCCCATCTCTAATTATAATGTATTAGCATATATGAATATGCTAATACATTACCAAGTGTAAAAAAAAAAGTAACACAGTTCTCCCTTCATGGGATTAAAAAAAAAAGTAAAAAATAAACATAAAAGTGTAAAAAAAAAATAAAAAATACATAATAAAATAAAAATTTATATTTAATAAAAAATAATTGTGCATATATTACACACACAAAAAAACCTACACATATTTGGTATCCATACGACCGTAATAACCTGTAGAATTAATCTAACAAGTTATTAGTGTGAAATGTGAATGGTGTAAAAAAAATAAAAAAAAAAAAACGAAAAAAAAAAAAAAAAAATACTGCAATTATTTATAAGTGAACTTAAATTATTCCCCCATAAAGTACAACTTGTCTCGACTAAAACGAGGCCTCATACATCTTCGTCATTAAAAAAAAGAAAATGTTACAACTGTTGAAACGCAAGGAGGCAAAAACTAAAAAAATGTTCTGGTCATTAACTACTTTTCAGGCATTCGGCTTAAGGGGTTAAACTCCTGCAGTGCCCGCAAGGTTCCACTGCTCAAGAAGGCCCATGTGCAGGACCATCTGAAGTTTGCCAATGAACACTTGGATGTGAGTTATTTGGGAGAAGGTGCTGTGATCAGATGAGACAAAAGTTGAGGTCTTTGGCATTAACTCAACTCACCATGTTTAGAGGAAGAGAAATGCTGCCTATGACCCAAAGAACACCGTCCCCACTGTCAAGCATGTGGGTGGAAACATTATGGGCCACATGTTTGAAAACTGTCTAGGTCTAAAACTCACTTTGTTGCCCATAGCAACCATTCAGAGAGCCTCTTTCATTTCATATAGTGCTCTGGAAAAATTAAAGAGGCTCTCCGATTGGTTGCTATGGGCAACAAAGTGAGTTTTAGACCGACACAGTTTTCATACATGTGGCTTTATGTTTTGGGGGTGTTTCTCAATGGGAGAATGGATGGAGCCATGTACCGTAAAATCCTGAGTGGCAACCTCCTTCCCTCTGCCAGGACAAATGGGTTGTGGCTGGGTCTTCCAGCAAGACAATGACCCAAAACATACAGCCAAGGCAACAAAGGAGTGGCTCGAAAAAAAAGAGCACAATAAGGTCAAGGAGTGGTATAGCCCGTCTACAGACCTTAATCCCAGAGAATACTTATGGGACCGCACAACAGTACATCACTAGGGAACGGACACAAACAACTAGGCACAGACGGCAGGAAGAGGAATCCCTAAAAAGCCACTGCAGTGCGCTGGCCCTTTAAATTCAAGAGACTGGCTCACGCGCGCCCCTAGTGGCCGGCAGGGAAAATGCGTCCACAAGCAGGAGGAAACAGAGCAGTGCGCCGATTGAGGAGGAAGCAAGACAGGGCCGGGTGAGTATAAGCGCAGAGGAGCGAGCGCCGGGAGTGGGTTTGCCTGCGGCCAGAGCCCCGGACCAAGGCATGAGGTGAGCCAGCAATCATGTGGCAAGCATGGCCGTGGTCCAGGAGTCGGACCTCAGCGAGCAACCTTACAAAAAAGATATCTTTGAATGTGCTGTAAGGGTATTTTCACGGAATGTATTCTGGCACATGATTGCTTCTAAACACCAAGCATATTGCGGCACATACCGTATTTGTGTAAGCATACCCTTATAGAGAGCTATCTTTTAAGACAATGCACAGCACTCCTCCTCCCCTCTCACAGCATGCAGTCACACATATGCAGAAAGAGAAAGAAATTATAGCTCCACCCATTTCTTCCTATATTTTTCCTGTCTCCTATTTATTGCTTTATACTAGATGGATTTTGGGGGACTGGGCACTTTATAATGCATCTAATAATGGAGTGCACGTCATGGCAAATATAGCGAACAGGGCTGCGCCAGTTTTCGGGCTGAAAAGACACCAGACTTCTGGTGCTGCCCTGTACATACATGTTGCCCTTTGCGTTTTTTTTGGGGGGTTGACACGTTCGTTTTTCTCTCCTTGTCTTCCCAGAGCCGTAATTTTTTTATTTTTCCATGTACATAGAAAATATTATTATTATTGATTTTAGAGCGCCCTTAGTTCCAGAGCGCTGTACATTCAAGGGGGTTATATATATAACATAGGTCAAACATGTACAAGGTGACAATAACTAGCTAACAACTGGTCCAGAGGGAGAGAGGGCCCTGCCCATGAGGGCTTACAGTCTACAGGAAAAGAGGAAAGATACAGAAGGTGAGGGGCAAACATGTTTGTAGGGTGGAGTAGTACAATGGGGTTATTGTTGATTTTAGGCAATCCTGAAGTGGTAGGTTTTCAGGTTACCTTTGAGGCTAGTGAGAGTGGGGGAGAGTCTGATGTGTTGGGGCAGTGAGTTCCAGATTGTGGGGGAAGCACAAGTCTTGGAGACAGTTATGTGAAGAGCTGATAAGAGGAGAGCAGAGAAGAAGGTCATGTGAGGAGCGGAGATTGCGTGAGGGGAGGTATCGAGAGATTAAGGCATAAATGTATGGAGGGGAGAGGCTATGGAGAGCTTTGTAGGTCAATGTAACTAACTTGAACTGGTTTCACTGGTCAAAGGGTAGCCAGTGAAGGGATAGGCAGAGGAGTAACGAGGATAGAGTTGAGTGAGATGGGCAGCAGAGTTAAGGATGGATTGGAGGGAAGCGAGGGTGCTAGATGGGTGGCCACAGAGAAGGATATTGTAATAGTCTACACGGGAGATGACGAGGGCATGGACAAGCATTTTTGTGCTTTCAAAGTTAAGGAATGAGCCAATTCGGGAGATATTTTTCAGGTGGAGGCGGCAGGCAGAAGTGGGGGCTTGGATGTGCGGTTTGAAGGATAGATTGGAGTCAAATGTTATCCCAAGGCAGCAGACTTGCGGAGCTGGTGATAGAGTGCAAACATTGACTGTGATGAAGAGATCAGGTATAGGGATAGAGTGAGATGGTGGGAAGATGATAAAATCAGTTTTCTCCACATTTAGTTTTAGGAGACTGGAGGAGAAGAAGGAGGATATAGACGAAAGACAGTCTGGGATCCGGGAGAGCCAGAAATGTAGAGTTGGGTATCGTCAGCATACAGGTGGTATTGAAAGCCATGTGATGCTATTAGCTGACCGAGACCAAAAGTGTAGATAAAGAAGACTAGTGGGCCCAGGACAGACCCCTGGGGGACACCAACAGAGAGATGGCGGGAGGAGGAGGTGGTGCAAGAATGAGAGACGCTGAATGTTCGATCGGTGAGGTACGAGTAGATCCACGAAAGGGCCAAAATCCGAGATGCCGAGGGAGGAGAGGATGTGTAGCAGAAGTGAATGGTTGATAGTGTCAAAGGCTGAGGACAGGTCTAGGAGGAGAGGCACGGAGTAGTGGCGTGAGGCTTTGGCAGTTACGAGGTCGTTGGTGACTTTGGTTAGGGCGGATTCTGTACAGTGGTCGGGTCGGAAGCCCGATTGTAGCGGGTCAAGGAAAGAGTTGGTGGAGAGGTGAGGGGATAGTTGAAGATAGGTGTGATGTTCAAGGAGTTTAGAGGTGAATGAAAGCAGTGAGATGGGGCAATAGTTGGACAGGTAGGAGGGGTCAAGAGATTGTTTCTTAAGGATGGGTGTGATAGCTGCATGCTTAAAGGAGGAAGGAAAGATGCCAGAGTTTATTGATAGGTTGAAGAGATGGGCGAGGACTGGGATGATAACATCACTAAGGTCAGGAATGAGGTGGGATTGCAGTGGGTCAAGACTGCAGGTAGTGAGGTTGAATTTGGACAGTAGGGAGGAAAGCTTGTCATGAGTGACAGTAGAGAAGCAAGCTAGAGGGGAATAGTGATGAGCAGGTGTAGAGCTGGGCTATGGGGACACTGAAGGAATAGAGGTAGGCGGAGGGGACTGCGGGGTGAAGCTTTGTTTGATTAGATTGATCTTATTTATGAATAGAGTGACGAAATTGTCTGCTGATTGGAGAGATGGGGAGGCGGTGCTGGGGGACGGAGGAGAGAGTTGAAGGTGTTAAAAAGTTGTCTGGGGTTGCGAGATAGGGAGGATATGAGAGTTGTGAAGTAATCCTCTTTGGCAGTGGTGACTGCAGATTCAAATGTATGTAATGATTGTTTGCATGAGATGAGGTCTCCAGTGGAGTGGGTTTTCTTTCAGCTGCGTTCAACAATTCTGAAAGCTTACCTCAGCTGTTTGGTGGAGTCTGTGTGCCAAGGTTACATAGTTACATAGTTTGTAAGGCCGAAAAAAGACAAGACGTCCATCCAGTTTAGCTTGTTGTGATCCAGAGGAAGGCAAAAAAACCCAATGAGGTAGGAGACAATTGTCATCATTTTAGGGAAAAAATTCCTTCCCGACTCGAATCTGGCAATCAGAATAATCCCTAGATCAACGACCCTACTCCAGAATCCTAGACATTATAACTTGTTATGTTATTATGCTCCAGAAATGCATCCAAACCTTTTTTGAACACTGTTCTTGAATTCTCCATGATAATTTCCTCTGGCAGAGAGTTCCACAGTTTCACTGCTCTAACAGTAAAGAATCCCTTTCTATGTTTACGTAGAAACTTTCTTTCCTCAAGACATAGAGGATTCCCCCTTGTTCTTAATACAGTCCTGAGTATACATCAATCTTGAAAGAGATCTCTATATTGACTTTTAATATATTTAAACATATTTATTATGTCCCCGTCCCCCCCGAAGCCGTCTTTTCTCTAAACTAAATAACCCTAATCTTGCTAATCTTTCTGGGTATTGCGGTCCCCCCAGGCCTTTTATTATTTTTGTTGCCCGCCTTTGAACCTGTTCAAGCTCTACAATGTCTTTCCTGTGCACGGGTGCCCAAACTTGTACACAATATTCCATGTGTGGTCTAACCAGTGACTTATATAATAGGAGAAGAATGTTCTCATCATGTACATCAAATGCATAGAGGTGCATACTGGTGGCTGGTGTGAGCCTTTTTTTTCTTCTACGGTGTTCAGTGTACGGAATAAATGATGTTATATTTTAATAGATCGGACTTTTGGGATACGGTGATACCAATTAACCATTATGTATACATTTTTTTTTTTTTATTTGTTAAATTGCTAAATGGGGGTGATTTGAACTTTTAATATCTATTTTTTTTAAACTTTTAAACAGTTTTTTTTTATGTTAACATTATGTTCCCCTAGGGTGCTTCCCTTCTAGGGGCGTGATTGTTTGTACAGCCTATTGCATTGTATAGACAATACATTAGAGTGTTCAAAGAGGTTGGTTTTACTACTTAGTAGTGAAACGTAAAACATGGCGGCGACTGTAGCCTTCACAAGGCTTCCAGCTGCCATGTTAAGCAATCTGGGCCATGCGATCTCACCGCAGGGGCTGCAATCAGAGTAAGGAACAGTACGCAGTTAGGCCTCGTTCACACGATGGATTTGGCCGCGGTTATGACCCGCGGTTATGACCCGCGCGTGTGAAGAACTCTCCTGTCCATTCTTGACAGGGAGTTCTCTGTGCGGTGGCCGCGCGGTGCTGCCGTGGGCAGCTCCGCGGCTGTCGCCGCGGGTGGTGCGCGGCCGGTACGTGGCTCGCGCCACGGCTTGCCCCCTGCTATTAATTTGCATGGGGGCAAACCCTCGGCGCAAGCCGCGCCCCCAAACCACGCCCCTCACGCGCCGAGACCACGCCCACCGCCCGCCCAGCAAACCCGCGTCGGGAGACGCACGTTTGCGGCGCGGCCCGACAAGGACTTGGCCACGGGAACCGCGGCGAGAGCCGCGGCCAAACCCGCGGCCAAATCCGTCGTGTGAACGAGGCCTTAGGGGTTAAAGAAAGAAAAACACAAAGGCCACTGAAATAACCTGAAATGGACAAAAGTAATTAAACTTTTACATTTTCTGAAAATTTACTAATGAAAATCCGACATTGCTTAGAATTTTGGTTCAACCGAAAAATGTTGAAAACAAAGTAATTAAAGTGTTCTTTACAAAAATGAGGGTACCTTGGTCTCATGGTTTGTTACACAACTTTTGAGGCAGTCATTACAAGCACACAATTTCAGTAACTCTCATTATATACACCACTCTATTAAAAATACATTTTATTTGTGTCTATTTTATGCCCTCATCCATTGTTCCTATACAGGCCCCAGTCAGTTAGTTACATATGTTAGTTACATATGTTCCCTCAGTAGCTAATAGGTGTTTAGGGCCCCCAATGTGTAGATAAGTATATAAGTCCCCCCCAGTAGGTTATAGGTACTTAGGTCTCCCAGTATATAGGTAGATATATATCTCCCCACAGTAGGCAGGTGTACAGGCACTGATTAAAAGTAAAAAAAAAAATTATACTCACCTCTCCCTGTTCCTCTGATGAGGTAACTCCTGCTCCATGTCCTGTCACAGGCAGCGCGGCATAATGATGTCATGTCGCCTGTGCCGCTCACTTCACTCTTTTAGATGAAATTGGGACATTGGGCTTCCTGAAAGGACGTTTTATTGGCAGCGGGACACACACGGTTAAAGGACTGTCCTGCACAAATTGGGCCATCTGGTCACCTTAGCATATCTAAAAAATTTGATTGATCCTAAAGTACAATAACCAGGCCTTTCATTCCTATTTCCTGTACTCCCATCATCTTTGCAACCTTCCTTTGTCCTTCATCAGTCTTTGCTTGCCTTGTGCTCACTGATTTTCTTTCCCATCTATTTGACTCATTGGCTGTGTCAGGAGGTGGAGTGGATTGAATCCACTCAGGGCCACATACAGTCTGCACAGCAGCACATGGTATTCACATTGCGTTGTGGGACTCTGCGGCAGAAATGCACTGTTAATCTAATGCTACGGTTCATGGGTGCTCACCGAGGCCGAACAAAATGAGAGGAGCATTCCTGGGTGAAAACTGTCCATTTAACGAATTAACACGATATTGACATGCTGTATAGAGAGCTCCAGCCAAGCTGGGTGCCACACAGGACTTAAAACAGCTGGATTTCCTGTGCATCCAATGCTTAAGAACCTTATCATCTACCAGTACATAATATGCCCTGCTGACTGTAATGTGAACATTGGGCCTATTACTAAAATAACATGCAGAGTACTTATTCTGAGCAATGTACAAGCAACGACACTACCTAAGATCTCTCCACTACCTCTAAACCTCTTTTCTGCTGAACCTAATGAATTGTCAGAACTGTCACCAAGTGCCAAGGAATGACAAATGTGCATGATTTGCACTCGCTGCTGCTGTTGTTACAAGGCGTGCACCTGATGTATAGAAGGGAAACTCTTTTCCACTGTGTTACATTGCAGATTTGAGGATCTAATTAGCATTGTAACATGCAATAACGCCGTCACATAGTTTTATTGTAAAACAATGAATTTCATTGTACTATAGAATAATGTAAAAAGAACATGGTGTTGAGGTTTTATAATAAAACATATAGAAGTTATCTAGAAACAAACTGAGAATCTGCATTAAATGTGGTGAACCAGATGTTTGGTGGAGAAATGTAATTCCTTAAATTCTGCTTACAGGCATGGTCACAGCTACAGAGGACAGCTATTCAAAAGAATTTGTTGCAAAGGGTCCTTTGCCACTTAATAAGACACCAGTAATATAAGTGTCACTTAGTAGGTGGTGCCCTGTCATTTTGCATTGGAACCGAGGTGCTTTATATTACCCTTCTATCAGGGGCTTAGCTAGAGACTCATGGGCCTGGGTGCAAAACTTCAGCTTGGGCCCCCCCTACTCCTAGACACCATCTGTGGACCTATATTTCCCAACAACAGGTTCCCTACTTGCCGTGGCGTGTCTGTGGTGTTAAGCGCTGCAGAAAATTATTTCTGTTAAAAGAAATTGTACAATAGAAGAAAATTAATTTCAAATGGGGCCAAAGAAAAACAAGTTATACCGACAAAGTGTCTGTTCCCTCTTGCTCCTCTCCCTCTCAAATAAAAATGTGCGGTGCTTTGCCTTAGCTACTGCGTGCACCGTGCACAGGCGGCGTCTGCGAGCGCTGTATTGCTGGCTCTATGTGATCTGACCCAGTGATACTCCAGTACGGCGAGGTGGCTTCTGGTCCCCCTGGCTCAGGGGCCCAGCGGCTGTGACCTCTGTAGCTATGCCACTGCCCACACACACATAATATATATGTATTATGTGTGTGTGTGGGCCATTTTAAGCAACTGGATGCCAACGGGTGACTTCAGTATAAGCCAAGGACAGCTTTTCAAGCACTTTTTTTGTGCTGAAAAACTCAGCTTATACTCGAGTATATACGGTAATTCTTATTGCTCCCCCCACCCAGAAAAGTCTGATCTGTTAAATATATCACATCATTTACACCATACGCTGAACACTGTAGAAGAAAAATTCCAAAAAGAACACCAAGATTGTGGAATTTATTTGGTCATTTCACATCCCCAACAAATTTTAATAAAGAGTGATCAAAAAGTCATATGTATCCCAAAATGATACAAAGCACACTACACTTTAGTTCTCACTCGGGTCCATAGGTTGAAAAACAAAAAAAGTTGTAAAACATAATAAAAAACCTTCCATATTTGGTATCACCAGAATTGTACCGACCTCCAGAATATAGTTAATGCATAATTTATACAGAAGAGTGAACAACATAAAATAACCCCAACTCCCCCGCAAAAATGGCGCAAGTACTTTTTTCACATTTCACCCCATTTAGAATTCTTTTTTCAGTTTCTCTCTACCTTTTATGGGCAGTCAATGGCATTATTAAAATGTACGTCTTGCTCTGCATAAAAAAAGTCCTGATATGTCTATGTAGATGGAAAAAATGTGAAAAAAAAGGTTTTGGCATTTTGAAGGGAGGAAGGGAAAAAAAAGAGGCAAAAAATGATGACCATGTTGTTAAGATTACCATCATAGTATGCCTGTAAACCTAAATTTATCTCTCTTTTATTTGTTTATTGAGGTGTACCCCGGTATAGTTCTTGGAGCATATAGCAAACATATCCAGAAGGTCTACTTTGAGTGACAGATGTCAAAATACTCAGCCAGCAACCACTGGCATATTTCTTTCCATTGGATAGGAAAGCCTAATCTGCTGCATTTTACTATACAGAGGGATAAAGAGAAAAAATTAAAATATGCCTAGCATGTTATTTTAATATGAGACGCAAAGGATGACCCATGTCACCATTTGTGTTGGACACCACAGCTCTCTTTTTCTCCAGCTCTCTCTGCAACATGGCGCATAGGATTAGGACCAGTCACTCTTCTGGGTTTTAAAAGAGGAATAGCTCCAATTGTCCAGTACTTGATTATCAGATTATGTGGTGGGTTTCCTGGCTACTTTCCTGCTTTTGCTTGACCTGACTTTCTGTGTATGACCATGGCCCTTACTTTCTGACCCTGCCTTTAGATAACAATCTTGGACCTGAAGTTTACTTGCCCTTTGCCATATTTTTGTCCAAAACAGTATCAATTGTTCAGATCAATTTTTAGAGATTATCCTGGGTCTACATCCCGGAATAAATTCCAAAGTTTTTTGTGCAGTTAAGGATGAATAATAACAAATAGCTTGAACTCCACACTCTATGCTAGCCTGCTCTACACTAACAACAGTTTTCTGAACTGTCAATTGCTTCATTGCCAATACTCCTACAAAGGTCCTACTTAACCCCTCAAGGACCCAGCCTGTTTTGACCTTCCTGACACAGCCCTATTTTTGAAATCTGACGTGTCAATTTATGTGAGAATAACTTTTTTGACACTTATACCTATTCATGTGATTCCGAAACTGTTTTCTCGTGACACATTGTGCTTTAAGTTAGTAAGAAATTTTTATCGATACAATCCTTGTTTGTTTGTGAAAAATATCAAAATTTCATGAAAATTTGAAAAAATTTGCGATTTTAAAAGTTGCAAAATTTCTGCGTGCAGACAGATAATTATTCACCACAAAATAGTTTATAACTAGCATCTACCATATGTCCACTATAGGTTGGCATCGTTTTTTAAATGTCTTTTTTTTTT
>JAODAL010042672.1:0-34564 GCA_025379985.1 Phyllomedusa bahiana
TTCCCTATTTCTGCGGTGGCCATAACTTCTTAATATGGATCTCGGGGTACTGTTGTTATAATTCTTATTCCATGTGTATACTTCATTCAACTCGTAGTCCCGAGTGTCTCTTTGAAATTTTTGTTTCTTTATGGCAACGATGTCATGCTCTAATTTTTTGATGCTGTCTTGCATTTTATTGAACAATATTGAATAGCTAACATTATCCTTATGCAATTCTACTTCGGCTGTGGCAGCTTGCACCTGCTCTTTGATGGCTTGTAAAGAAATTCTTTCATGCTGCACAATAAGCTCGATGAGTTTTTTAGAGCATTCAGTTAGAATGTTATTCCATTGTTCCACAAAAGTATCAGAGAAAATTGTGGTGGAGATTTTCTTTATGCGAAGACCCCTCGGGATCATATTTTTATCCAGATAAGAGTTTAGGGTCGTGAGATCCCACCATACTTTAATCTCTTTCTGTGAGATTTTCTCCAATTTATAGAATAACTCTTTGAGGTTGCAAGAGTCCTCTGAGTTTACAACACCAGTGCTTTGAAAAATTTCTGCAGCTTTTTTCAATCTATTTGCATAACCTTCCCGTAATGGGTAATGCGGCGTTATTAGTATTCTCCATGATTTTTAAATTAAAACATTCAAACATAAAGTCTTATTCAAAAAGAATGAATAGGTGCCGATGGGGAGCAAGAGTTAAGGACTCTATATAACAAGAGTAAAGTGAACAAAGCTGGGTGCGAAAAAGTAAAAAAACACGTATCTGTTATGTTTTCGTATAATACACGGTATTTGTTGCACCTTTCAATTCACTTGGGGTGAACTATAGAATTGCTGTTTTAAAGATTTACGTGGATGCTGCGTCAATGAACAAAGCTGGGTGCGCAAAAGTAAAAAAACCGTATCTTTTTATGTTTTCGTATGATACACAGTATTTTTTGGCAACAAAAAAACCTGTGCTGACTACAAGTTTTGCGGATTGAAATTTTAACTGCAAGGTGGATATATCAACACAGGTGGAATGGGAAAATTGAAAATAAAACACCTATCTGAAATGTATACTGATAATAAAAGTGGAGTTTTGCCCCCTAACAAAGAGACATGCAGTTACTAAGAAATGATGTGTATCAATATAAGTTCAGGCTGCCCAATACCAGGAAATATTTCAATAGCAACTGTTAATAATAAAGATATTGCAGTGCAATGTCTACACTAAGTCCCTTTGGGGAACTTTATCCAGTGTTCTTTAAAGATTGAGCTTGTCTGTTTCACCCGCCGCCCCCCCCCCCCCCCCGCTCCCCCCTTGACTTTACAGCGTTAGATGCCGCATTAAAATTCTCTAGCTAACTACAAAAAAATCTTCAAATCTCTAATCTAACTAAATTTTGGGAAAGGGTCACAGCTAATAGTAGAGGTTTCTTTGGGGGAGAAAAAAGACTAAAAACGCTTTACTGTTAGGCCACACAGACCACATCCTATTCCCCATGAACCCTGAGAGACCCCTAAGGCCCAACAGGGAAAGGGGTTTTTTCTATGTTTAAAAAAAGAAGTCCCTTTGATTTTTCCCCGCCAATCGCAACCCTACACATCCCAGTCCCTGACGTCGCACACACCATCTCACCCTCCCTATTCTGTAAACTGAATTTTCGGCCCCCAAAAAAGACCCCGGAAACCCCCAAAATGGCCGATCTTAATTTGAAAGATGCACAGATTTTCAACCTTTAATTTTCGCCCTGATCTAAAAATTTTTTTGGGTCACCATAAAAAACCCTTGGGCCCCATTTCAACTTTTCCCAAAACATCGCTCAACACTATTTAAATTTCAACTGAACTCTTGTTGTGTGGCTTTGAAAAAACGCAAAAATTTTAAAACACGCTACAAAGCTACTATTTGGGGGGGCCAATTCTTTTTGGGGCAATTTACATCCAGGGGGTTTAAAAAACGTTTTTTGCTTGGTGTCTTACAAAAATAAACCGTCCCTTTTTTAAAAACCAAAATATATACATTTTTCCCCGTAGCCTAATTCATGTCCAATTTTTAAAATTAAAACCTTTTTTTTTGCTTTTTTCAATTTTTGTAAAAACACCAGGGGTTTTTTTAAAAGACAATTCAAGTTTAAAATTTTTTCCCGGCCATTTGTTGGGGGCGCCAAAAAAAATTTTTTAAACCAAGGGTTTTCCCCCAAACTTGTTTTCTGGGTTTAAATTTGGGAAAATCCCCAAAAAAAGGGGGTTAAAAATTTATCAAAATAAAAATATCCTTTTATCAAACAGTGTCTTAAAATTTTTGAACAAACAGTAAGTCAGACAGAGAGGGTTGGGAGGCTTTTGCACCTGGGGAGTGGGAGGGGCACAAAAATTCCCGGAACAGGCCCCCGGGCGCAGCAAAAAGAAGGGGACGTCCGCAGCAGGGCAAATCGGGGAGGCCCAACTGCCACCGTCAAACTAGCGGCCGGTGTTTTTCCGCAACCCAAGGGGTTTTTGAAATTTGGGTTTAAATTAAGGCTTTCCCCTTCCCCCCCAGAAAAAAAACTGACAACCCCCCCGCCAAGAGTCCCCCGGGGGAAACCCCAACACAACCCTTTGTTTTTCATGGGGCCCGGGAGCGGGTCAGGGCCCCCCAACCCCGTCCCCAGTCCCCCCCCTGTCCCCCCGGTTTCCCCACCAGAATCTTTCTATGTGGGCGGGCCCCAGCGCCCAAATATTAAACGAGGATGAACAATTTGAGGGGGGGGCCGTCACATTCCCGGCACGAAGAAAAGGGGCCAATAACCCGCTTTTTCCCAAAAGGGGCGGCAAAGTAAAGAAATTTTAGAGTGGCATTTGGGGGTCCCTGTTTTTTGAAGGTCAGCCTCGGCATTTCCAAAAACTGGTGGGGTGAGGACAGCAGTGACGAAGGAAACACAAATAGATGATGATTAAACCCCACCGCACTTGGGGGGCCGGGGGAGGAAAAAGCTTCATCATCGTCCCGGGGAAAAAGGGGGCAGCTTTTCGCGTCAGGCAGGGAGCGCAGCCAGAAGTGGGTTTGTGGTTTCTGTGAGTCAGCAAAGGGTGCAAACAGTTTGAGGGCGGAGCCAAACGGGGCCCCGGGGGGAAAAAAAACCCCCCTTTTAAAAGGTCCAAGAAAGTAGCGCACAGGGCCAGCGAGGCAAAACGGCGGCAAATAGTAACCCAGTGTGACGTTGGCGGTAAAAAACCCCATACTCTCAGTTTGGGGAGTTTTTTGCTAAGACACCCCGGGGGACCAAAAAAGGGTATATGTTTAAAACTGTTTGGGGGAAAAATGGGAACGGGGCCCGGGGGCTAACCCTTTGCAACCCCGGGCCCCGCGTCAAAAACATTTCAAAACGCACCCCTCAGGTGGCCTGGGAAAAAACGTGGCTCCCCAAAGTGGTGGGCCATCCTGCCGCCGCAGCAACAGCAGCAGCAGCACGCCCCCGTGGCACGCATGCCATTGCAGGGCCCGTCCCCAAACTCCACCAAACCCCTGCAAAGGAGCCCGTTTCCTTTGACATCATCTCCGTTCCCAAAGGGTCCTTCTCCTCGCTACTCATGGCCCCAGCCCCCTTATTCATGAGGGGATTGCAAAGAGACAACAGTAGCGTCCAAAACCAACCCTAAGGCAGCACTGACCGTGCTCCTGTCCCCAAATTGTTTTTATTGCCCGCCCTCCCTTTTCCAAATGGTGGAAAATTTTTTGCCAAACCCTTCAGAGAACAAAGGGCCCTTTTGCCGACCGAGAAGGAGAGTTCCAAGGGCCCTAAATTTTCCCTTTTTCCCAAAAAAGGGGTAAACCCGCACTTAAAAAAATTTTAAACATAAGGGGGGCCCCTCCTTTTTGCTTAACGGTTTTTTTCCAAGGGGCACTGCAGCGCGGATGCTGGAGGGGTAACTGACGGTCCCTGGGGCCCGGGAAAATGTCCTTTACGGCCCACTGGGTGAAAAGTGCCCTTCCCCGCCCAGGGACACCAACAACTTTGGGCAGGGAAAAACCCGCTTTCTCCTCCACTTTTTCAAACGCCCGCACCTGCGGGCCCAAAGGCCGCCTCCTCCTCCTCCCCATTTAACCCCCAAACTCAGCCTCCACAAGTACTTTTTCCATCAACCACATGTTTAAAGGGGACAAACGGTTTTCACACGTTTTCTACACCTTCTTTTCCCCGGGAAAAAGAAAATCACACAGGGGGGGAACTGGGTCCCGGGGTTTATGCAAGGGAAAAATCGAAAGTTGGCTTTCTCCGCGCCAAAATGCAAATCCGGGAACCCTGGGTTGGGGGGGGGGGGGGGGGGGGGGGACAATTGGGGGGAACATGGGTCCCCCCGCTGCAAACCGAGGGGGGATGGTCCAAAGGGGCCCGGGATTTTGGGGGCCCCCGGTTTTTTCAATTCCCGGTTTTGAAAAGGTTTTCCCGAAATTTTCCCTTCCCCCCCCATCTTCATAACAAATTTTGAAAATGGCCAGGAAAAATGTGCATGCACTTTTTCCCCTTCTTTTTCAAACCAAAAAACCCTCCTCCCCAGTTTTCAAGCGCAGAACGGCCCCCCCCCCCAACACACCTGATTGCGATGTTTCCCCCCCCTTTAATTCCCCGCCCTGGGACAAGTTGGGCCGACTTTAAGGGGAAAAAGAAAGGCCAAATTTAAAGATTTTTTTTAAAGATCCAGGCAACAAATAAATCCCCTTGTAACTTTATGTCCCCCCATTTTCACTCATGGGGGGACACCTTCGTTTTTGGGTTAGGCCCCTTCAGGAGGCGACGTTTTTTTTGTCCCCAGGACTACGGGGGGAATAACCCCATTTCCCCTGCTTCAAAGTCCTGGAACTGGCTGAAAAATCTGTTTTGGGCCAAGGGGGGCCGGAGACGTGGCGAAACAACTCGTGGCCCCCCATGAGCCCTTGGGGGGCTGAAATGGAGGAGGAGAGGGACATTTGGAGCAGAAGCAATTTTCCCGGTGAAAAGAGTGGATTTTTTTCCCGGTGAAAAAAAAAGAGGAGGATCAGGAAACAGCTTTTAGGAGGGGATGGAAAAATAGGAAGACGAGGCGATGAAACCCCCCCCCACCGTGGCAATAAAAGTTTGGGAAAAGGAGGCAGGAGCCCCTCAGTCACTTGTTTCCAATGGCCCGGGGCCCCAAGGGTTTTTTTCCCCGCCTAGTGACAGGCCCCAAAAAAGCCACCCCCGGGAGAAGGGATGACTTCTGGCTCTCCACCCTATTGGGCCCCCGCTACCGGGCCAAAAAAGGGGGCCTTTTCACAGCTATTTTAGAAGGGGGGACAAAAATCAAAAACTATAGGGAAATCCTCCATAAATCATTTTGGCCCCCTTTCCTATGGGGCGGCTCGTCCCTCCCCCTGACCCGGTCCCGACCCGGGGGGTTTTTTCCCCACACCCCCTTTTTACTGGGCCCCGGCTGGGTGGGGAAGGGGGGGGGGTAGGGGCAGTTACCAGGGTCCATCAAATAGTAACCTAAGTCTGGAATCCTGAAGAGCACTTCCTTTACCCGCCTAGTGAAAGGGGGGCATTTGCCAGCAGCAGCACACAGGACCCGGAGCATTTCCCCGAACCAACAGGTTTTTGGCCTACTTGGGAACCCGCCCCCCTCCCCCCGGCCCCCCCCCCCCCCCCCCCCCCCCCTCCCCCCCCCCCCCAGGGTTTAAGTTTATCCCCCCTGGAAACCCCCCCACCCCCCCCCCCCCCAAAAACCCCCCCCCCCCGGCCCCCCCCCCCCCCAAAAACCCCGGAATGGGTGGGTTGGGCCCCCAACTTTCCGAGTTTTCAATGGGGAAGCGGTCCCACCCCCAGTAGTTGGAAAACAAGCGGGTGTTCCCTGCGGCGGGGGGCCAAACGATTTCCCCAAAGGGGAAAACCCCTTGGCCCCCAAGGGGGAAAAAGGGGAAAACTGACCTTTGTCAAAATGAAAACAGGGGGTGGATCGGCCAGATTTTCCCACACAAAAACCCAAAGGGCTTAGGCCCTCAGTCTGGGGTTCCAAAAAACCTGGCCCCCACCCTTTTTCTGATTCCGCCACCCCCTGATGCCCCACATCTGCTGCCATTTTTCCTCTGGCCCAAATACCATCTTTACCAGGGGCTGGTATTTCCACCCAAACCTCAACAATCGTTTTAAATTTTGCCACTCTATGACCTCATTCTGCTGCTAGGGGTTTCTGTTGCCGGACATCCACCCCTGTGTCATTGTGCCACTCTCTGACCTCATGCGTTGCTTTCCCGCCTCCGTCACCCCCCAAAAAAACGGGCCATTGTCCACTCTGTGGCCTACCCCCCTTTCCTTTTTTGCCAAACCCCCAGAATTTGTCAATTTTGGCCCCTGTCCCCGACCTAAAGCTGCTGCTGTTGGGGTGCTGGGCCCAAAATTTCCTTTCACCTGTGTCCCTTGGCCAAATGCCCCGACCTCAAGCTGCCCGCCCCCCCGGACCTCCCTTCCCTTTATTGTGCCACTCGTGGCTTTCCTCCTGTTTTTGGGCCCCCCCAAAAATTCCCTTGTGCCACTCCCCTGACCCTCAACGCGCTGTGACCCCCTGCCGAGGCCCCCACACTGTGTCCTTGTGCCCACTTGGGGCCCAATTTCTGTTTTGCCACCCCCCAGAATTTTCCCTTTTGGGGGCTGCCCCACCTCATACTGCTGTGGGTTTTGACCTCTCACTGTGTGATTGTGCCCCCTCTGGGGCCCAAAAACTGGGTTTTTGGGCCCCCTCCAAATGTCCATTGTGCCCCTTTTTGACCTCAATTTTCTGCTGTTCTGCTGCCCCCCGGTCCCCCCCCCCGGTCCCCAAATGTTGGGAAATTTGCCCCCTGCCCCCGACCTCTGCTGGGTGCCCGCCGTGAACCCCCCCGCCCCTCAATTTGCCATTCTTTTGGGTTCCTCCTGTTTTTTCCAAACCCCCAGAATTTTTATTGTGCCCCTCCGAACCTCATACCCGCTGCTGTTGTACCCCCCACCCCTCATCCAAATTTTGCCCCCCTGTGGCCTGTCCTGTTTTTGACACCTCCAGAATTCATTGTGCCACTCCCAAAACCTCAGCTTCTGGCCGTGCCTCCGCTCCATCATTGTCCTTTCGTGGTTTCCCTCCTTTTTTTGCCCCTAGAATGTCATTTGCCCATGTGCCTCATACTGTGTGTTTGCCTCTACACTGTGTGTTTTGTGCCACTCGGGGCCTAATACTTTTGGCCCCCTCCAAAATGTCATTTTGCCCTGTTGACTCATGCTGCTGTTTGGGGGTGCTGCCTGCCCTCCACACGTGCCCATTGTGCCATTTTCTGACCCATGGGCTGGGGCTGCTCCCCGTTCCTCCCACTGTTCTTTGTCCCTGCCTGACCTCTCGCCCCCGCCTGACCTCCGCTCTCAGTCATTGGCCATTCTTGGTTTCCCCTCCTGTTCTGCCACCTCCGAATGTCTTGGTGCCCTGCTGCCTCATGTGCTGGGGGCTGCCCCCGTAAACCCCACACTGTGTCTTTTGGCCAATTTGGGGCCTAATACTGTTTTCCCACCCCAGAATTCTTTTGGCCACTGCCTGCCCGTCTGTGCTGTTGTACCTCTACACTGTGTGATTGGGCCACTCGGGGCCTAATACTGTTTTGCCCCCCCCAAGAAGGGTCTTTTGGCCACTTTTTGACCTCATGCTGCGCTTTTGGCTCTCCCTGTCCTCCAACTGTTCATTTTTGCCACTCCCCCGCCCTCATGCGTTCCGCCGGCCCTCCGCCTCAGTATTGGCCATTTGTGGTTCCCCGTTTTGCCACCTCCAGAATTCATTGTCCACTGCCTGACCTCATACGGTGTTGTAATCCACTCTTAGTATTGTGCCACTCTGTGCCTAGTCCTGTTTTTGACACCTCCAAAAATGTCATTGTGCCTGCCAAAATCATGCTGCTCCGCCGTGACCCCCCCTCTCACATGGCCTTCTGTGGCTTCCTCCTTTTTTGCCACCTCCAGAGTCATTGTGCCACTCCCTGACCCCAACTCGCTGTTGGTCCCTACACGTGTGATTGGTGCCCCTGGGGTAATATTTTTTGCCCCCTCCCGAATGTAAATTGTGCCACTGTCTACCCATCGCTGCTGTGGCTGCTGGCCGTGTCCCCCACACTGTGTCATGTGATTTTTCTGACCTCATTCCCCTGCTGTGGCTCGCCGTGTCCCCCCAACTGGGGTCATTTACCATGCCTACCTATGCTGCTGCCGCTGTACCTCCCTCTCATCATTGTCCATTCTGGGGTTTCCCCGTTTTGCCACCTCCAAAATTCATTCCACTCCTAACCTCATCCTTCTGGTTTAACCCCCCTTTTGGGGGATTTTTCCCCGTGGCCCCCCCAAACTTTTTTTGCCACCCCCAAAGGCCCTTGTGCCACTGCCTGACCTATGCTGCTTGCTGTGGCTGCTCCGTGCCCTCCCCTGTTCATTTTTTCCACTTTTGACCTCATGCGCTGCTGTGGCTGCTGCCGTGTCCCCACACTGTGTCATTTAAAAGCCGCCCTCATGCTGCGCCCCCGTGACCTCCGCTTCAGTCAGGGCCTTTCTGTGGCTTCCCCTTTTTTTGCCACCTCCAAATGCATTGGCCATGCCTGACCCATCTGCTGTGGCCCCGTCACCTCCACACTCTGTCATAATGTTGCCCACCTACTCTCAGCTTGTTTTTTTTCCGCTTTTTGGCATGACTTTACACTACATTCCCGCTTGATTTTTTGGTCAGTTTTCCCCTCTTAAGGCCCAGGGAATTTTATGTGAAGCGATTCCCAAGAGCGGGGGCGTCATTGCTTTTCATACTAAAAAAAACAACAATTTTATGAAGACCAAAAACCCAAACTCCCCCTGCATATTTAACATGGCACAACGTTTTTACAGACCCGCAGGGTGTGTGCAGCCTGGAAATACTGCTTTTTAAAAAGCGATTCCCTCCCAAAGTAATTCGGCCGAATTTTTATTTTTGTCGGAAAAAATTTGGGGAAATGGGTGAATCGAAATTTTTTAGAAAAATTTGGCCCCCTCAATGTTAGGGTAAAGCCATAATTTCCCAAAAAACGTAGAAACACCCTTTTAGCTTTCTATCCTGGTTATTTAAAAAGCGAATTCTACCCCAAAAGGGAGTATTTCACCCCTTCCCCCCGGGATTGGGGACAAAAAGGGAGCCTTTTTCCCTAATGTTTGGGGTCTTTAGCCCCTCTGTCTGGGCCCCCTTTGGTTAGGGTTGAAGGGTAAAAAAAAAAATAAAAGGGGGTTTTGGGTTACCCCGAGCTCTCCAAAACAAAACAATTTTGGGGGAACTTTTCCCCTTTTGTTAGGGCCAAATATTTTTTTGGGGGGGAGGGGGGCCCATTGGGGAGGTTTAAAATAGGTTTGATTTTAAAAGTTTGGAAAGCTTTTTATGGCTACGGGAACATTTTAAAAAAACAGAATCAAATGGGACATCTTTTCGGAAAAAAGATTTAAATACCCCCCAAATAACCCTCCCTTTCCCTCAGAGGTAGGCAGATCAGTCTTAAAAAACCATGGAGATGTGAGTCCCAGGACGGCCAGTAAAGGGAAAGGGCAAAGTAAACCCCAGGACGGCGAGTTCTTTGGGGGCCTTTTCCCCAGCAAGGGTTTCGCATGTTTTTAAATAGGCCCCCCCAAAAATGGGGCAATGATGGGCCACCAGTAATTTTGAGAAATGACTCCTTTGTGCCAAACAACCCCTGAAATTTATGTAAATTTTTTAATAAACGTAACCAAATATGGGGAAAAAAGGACCCAAGACACAGGGCAATAACAAATCTCATATCCCCCGTGTGTCTTTATCTCTGTGGCTAAGTCAGGGGGGTTGGGCTGAGACAACCGTCTCCCTTTTGGTAAAATGGGGACCGGATTTTCCTTTACGTGAGTGACTGGCACAGAAAAAATCCCAGACAACGGTCTGCTTTTTCAATTTTTAGAAAACCGGTCCCTTTATGTGACCACAAAGTTAAAATTGAGTTTAAAAAAAAATGGGCCCAACGTGCCTGGAGGGTTCAACCTTTTTTTTAAATTTTTAAAAAAGGGAAGGTTTTTTTGATCGGTTGGGGCTGGACTTTGGGGCGGGACCCCCGAGGAAGTGGCACCATTCCTCGAAAGCCCTTTTAATAGCCCAAAAATTCCCCCGGGGCCCAACATCATAAATTCATCTCAGCAAGGAAGAATTTTTTTGGGAAAAGGGGCACACACCAATTTTAAATTTGTCAAGGCAGTGACCCCTGAGTTTGAAATGCCCCCCCCCCCCAAACTCCGAAGCATCTACCTCAACGCGAAGGGGTTTGGTTTTATCGGCTTGAACCAACAAATGGGGCTGCGAAAAAAAACCCTGTTGAGCTTTTTGATAAACCCCTAAGGCCTTTATTGCCCTTTTCGTTTTTAACCCCCTTGTTTAGTCTTTTCATTAATTTGGCGGAAAAGAACAGAAAAATTTTGGATAAAATTTTTTGATAATAAATTTACAAAGCCTAAGAAAAACCCCTTAAGGCTTTCAGGGGGATTTGGGCCCAAACCCAAACGAAACTACCCTTGGGCCTTCCCCGGGGTCCATTAAAGGAAAGAGTTCCAAAAGTCCAAAAAAGTAAACCCAGGAAAGGGGCCTTTTCCCGAAACCCCGAAAAAACCCTTTTCAAGGGTTTTAAAAAACAAATTTCCTTTAAGATCTTCAAAACTTTTTTCGTTTGTGGGCTAATGTAAAAAAAAACCCAAACTTGCAAATAAATTAAAATTTCATTTTAAAAAACCCCCCAAAACAGTGAAACCCAAAGGATCTCGGAAAATTTTCATTTTACAAGGTTTCCCGGAAGACCGGGGGCGGAAAATAACAAAAGGGTATTTAAAAAGCTATTCAAAAAAAAAAGGCCCCCCGGGGGTTTTTAAATGGGAGTCTTCAAAACGTCCCCCTCTTTTTTATCCGAATGAGGTTGTAAGCCCCTCCAATCCAGTTTTTGGGGAAACCATTTTGCTCCCTGTAATTTTAAATTTAAAAGGTAGGGGAAACAAAGGGAAGGGGGATTTGGGTTTAAAACCCTTTCCTTATTGTGTTTTCCCCGTTAAAACAAAGCAAAGGGGAGCTTCCCCCCTTTTTTTTTTGACAAAAAAAAAACCAGCAAACCCTTTGGTGAAACAGAAGGGGGGATGTGGCCTTTCTGTAAATTCTCTGCAATGTAATGCTTTTATGGCAAAATCTCTCCGGGCCCAAAAGATTTTTAAAACCTGCCCTTAAAGGAAAAAAATTTTGCCCCCGGCAATAATTCAATAGCACAATCTTTGGACCTTTGCAGGGGGAATCTTTTTGAAAAGGCCTTAGAAAAAACCTTGCCCCGGTGTCGAATAAGGGGGAGAATCTTTCTCAAACTCCGCATTACCCAGGATGATCAAAGACATTTAAATTAAAACATTGCTTTTCCCCACCCCAATTTAAATTTTCCCGAATTCCATCAATCACAGGGTGGGGCCTTTTTGAAACCAGGGCAACCCCAACCCCTACTTTCAAGGGAAACCCTCCCTGATAAACAGAATACACCCCTTTAGTATGCATAAAATCCCACCCCCCCCAAACCAAACTCAGGAGTTCAAAGTTGGATCTTCCCCAGTCAACCCGGGGTAGAATCTATCACCACAAACTGCAAGGAATCAGATAAAGGCCTCTAGGGAAGGCCCAGACACCTAACAAATGATGTGTCCACAAAAAATTTGGGAAACGGATCCCGGGAAACAACAAAGGGCCCCCCCAAACTAGACCCGGAAAAAATACGAAAAACTTAACTGGAAGCAACAGCTTTTTTCGACACCATGGAAAAACCTGTTCGCCCAGGTGACCTTTCCCCTGAAATCACCTAGGTGCTGGATTTTTGGGGTAGGGGTTTCCCCCTTTTGGGGCAAATCAAAAGATGAGAGGACTTTCCGCACCAAAAGTAGTACAAAATTCCCCCGCATGGGGCATGGATCCGCCGGCACTTACAGGAAACCCCCAGACCCAGGTTCCAAATTGAATTTGGGTCCCGGGGGGGATCTCAACCCTTTTGGGGGTTTGGGGACCCGCAAGGCAAACGGAGGAATGGGGGGTAAAAAGGGGTAAAAGTCTTTCTCTGTGTCCCCTCCCAAACCCCTCTTTCCAAGCGAACAGCCAAAGCCAATACCCCCATCATGCGGGGCGGGGGGCTTGGGTAAGCCACCAACATTTTTTACTTTGGGCAGCTAACCCCAATGTAAAAATTTCCCCCCCCCTAAGGGGGGGGGTTATTCCCACCTGACGGGAAAACACCATTTTGGGGGAAATCCAAACGATACCCCTCCACCGTCCTTTGCCCTGTTTTTTAAAGTGGGGGAGTTCATTTTTCGCCATCCCCCTCCCTATCAGGTTTGTCAAAACAAAGCCCCAAGGAGTCGAAAAAACGGTCCAATGAAGACATTGGGCGAGTCGGGGGGTAGTGAGAAAGCCCATTCCTGAGGAGACCCTTGGAGTAGGGACATAATAATTCTCACCTTCTGCTCCTCATTACCTGAGGTATGTGGGTGGAGATGAAAGTACAGTTGGCGTCCTTTCTTAAACAATAAAAAAGCTTTTCTGTCCCCTGAGAACCTCTCAGGTAACTGAATAGGAGGTTCAACAAAAGGGGGAAGTGATGCCGGGGGACTCCCAGTCTGAAGGGTACCCTGGGAGGTCTCCTGCTGCTGCACTCTCAGGTCCAGATCCTGGACCAACTGGGTAAGCCCCTGTATGTGCTCTACTAATGCAGTCATGGGGTTCATGGTGCGTGGAGAGCAGAGAAATAGCGGCCTGTGAAACTGTCACGTCAGAGGAGATGCAGTGGGCCCTGATTGCCACCCAGCCCACTGTCCCTGCTTACTTGGCATGCTGCCCTAGGAGGCAGACCCCAACTGCACGACAGCCCCTACGCTGCTAAGTGCAGGGCCATCAGGGAAACTTAGTGTCAAACAGTCTGGGTCGGTAACAGTCGGGAACGTCAAAGCCAGAAACCAGCAGAGTAAACAGGAAACACGCCAAGGGTCTAACACAAGCGGTAACACGGTACAGATACGGACAACAAAACGTCATCAAAAGGCAAGCCGAGGTCAAATATAAGGAACACAATACAATGAAGCACAGGGAAACACAAGGGGAAACCTTTGACAGGCAAAGCCTGGAGGAACTGAGGAGTTTTTAAAGGTCTGCCCGGACAACTCCCCGCAGTTGATTGGTGCGGCATCCGGGCCTTCTATTGATCTTGATAGACACACCCTCAGTTGGGAGATCCTGCAGAGCTATCACTCCTGGTTCAGGAGCAGCACCTCTCCCAGGGTGTGGTCCGAGGCCAGATCTATTAACCCTCACAGGTCGTTGCGTTAAACAGATGGAAGGCTGCCCAGATGAACATATCCTGACAATTGCACTATTCTTATGACATAAACAAACATAAGTTTGCAGGAACCTCTTCCCGACTGTAAAATATGGGTACATCATATGTCAGTAAATGTTTAACCCCTTAATAAAGTATGGCATGCCACTTTGGTCCTGCCTCTCAAGGCTTGCAACATGAGGAAGGTAACAAGGGGCATGCATTGAGACTGAAGTTAGGAGGGAAAAAATGGACAAAGCCTGGTAAAAAATATATTTTATTGTATAAAAGAGGATAGATAGATAGATAGATAGATAGATAGATAGATAGATAGATAGATAGATAGATAGATAGATAGATAGATAGTACTTTTACGTTTTTGGCTGTAATGTTGAAAAAAAAAGAGCATCATACCTCCTGAACTGTTCCTATTTTTAAATGTTACAGCCAAAAACTTAAGTGTATGATCTTGATATTTTATGTGATGCAACAAGTATTTGTGCAGTGTAAATGGTATGGGCTCTCCAAATTTAAAAAAAAATTATAGTATAACCTGCATTTGTATTCAGCCCCCTGAGTCAATGCTTTGTTAGACCATTTTTAGTTACAATGATAGCTCCAAGTAGCAGCTTTGTCCATCTGGAGGCTGGATTTTTTGCTCATTCTTCTTTGCAAACAGTTCTAGCTCAGTCAGATTGGCTGGCGAACATTTGTGAACAGCAGTTTTCAAGTTGGCCACATATTCTCAATGGGATTTAGGTCTGCACTGTGACTGGGATATTTTAACACATGAATATGCTTTGATTTAAACCAGTCCATTGTAGCTTTGGCTGTACGTTCAAGGTTTTTACCTGCTGGAAGGTGAACCTACATCCTAGTATCAAATGTTTTACAGCCTGTTTTCATCCATGACTACCCTGTATCTAGCTCCATCCTTCATCTTCCTATCAACTCTGAACAGCTTCCCACTCCCTGCTGAAGCAAACATCCCTACACCATAATGCTGGCACCACCATGCTTTATGGTGAAGATGGTGTGTTCAGGGTGTTAGCTCTCCTCCACACATAGCATTTGGCATTTAGGCCAAAACATTCAATATTGGTCTCATCTGACCAGGGCACCTTCTATCACATGCTTACTGTGTCCTTTACATAGCTTTTTACAACCTGTAAATGTGACTTCTTTTAGTTTGCTTTCAAAAGGGTTTTCTTCTTGCTACTCTTCTATGAAGGCCATATTTGTGTAATACATGACTAATACTTGTCTTGTGGTCAGATTTTTGGACCTGGGCTGTGGATCTCTGTCTGCATCTTCTCCTGAAGGACCATAGGCCACATTTTAGGTGGACAGCCATGTCTTGGTAGGTTAGTAGTTGTGTCATACTCCTTCCAATTACCGATAATGGATTGAACAGTGCTCTATAAGATGTTCAGCGCTTGAGCTATTTTTCAGAACATGACTCTAAAATACACTTTGCAACATCTGGTGTATTCCTTTATTTTCATGATGCTTTTTGTTCCTTAATATTCTCTAACAACCCTCTGAGGCTTTCACAAAACAGCTGTAGTTAGTTTTACTGAGAATAAATTACATATAGATGTACTCCATTAACTGATTTGGTGACTTCTACAGGCAATTGGTCACAATTGATTTTATTATAGTACAGGGGGACTAAATATGTATGCATGCCACACTTTTCAGTTGTTTAATTGGCAAAAAATACAAATACTTGCTACTTTGAGTTGCTCTATCAAATACAATATCAACAAAATACATTTAAAGTGAATTTGTTAAGTGGTTTATTCTACCTTATCTGAGAGCAGGATATGATAGGGGAAAGAAGTTGAGCTCTGTGATATATAGATGTATGTAATTTAGAGGAGGATTTCTGAGTAAAAACCAGAGTTAATCCTGACCAAACTCCTTAAAAGAGAGTGAGAATGCTGTTTACCATACTTGCCAACCCTCCCAGATTGGCCAGGAGGGTCCCGCAAATGGGTCAGTGAAACCTCCCACAGCCAGAATGCTGTGGGGGTTACTTAACTGGAAGTGGCGCCGGAGTAGCGTCATAGTTAAAAGTTAAGCAGGTCAGTGCACGGCCTTCTCAGGACGTGCGCATTGCCCAGAAGGAGATCACGATCCCAGGGTGGTAAGTACTTACTGCTCCTGCTCCCGGCTCCCTCCCCTGCATATTTGGCTCCTGCCTTCTTGTCTTTTATTAGTCCTGTGGAAAGGGACAGACTACAAAAGTTGTCTTCTGCAGCCTGTCTCTTGCTTCCTGGGGTTTGACTCCTGTCCCCTATCACCTGTCTTCTGCCCCCTCCAGAGTCAGGCTGTTGGGAGCAGAAGACAGGCCACAGGAGATGGAAGTTCCCCACTTGTCTCCTGCTTGCTTTTATCTTGGGCCTCCTGCGGTCTGTCTCCAGCATCCACAGATGGTAGGAGACAGGCCGCAGGGGACAGGAGTTTCTCCTTGGCTCCTGTCTTTGGCGCCTGTAGGGAGCAGAATTTGCCCTCTGCTTCCTATTTCCTGCAATCTGCAGAGGTCATGAGTTGCCCCGTGTCTCCTGTTCCTTGTGGTCTTTCTCTGGCGGTTGCAGGGGGGAAGGAGACAGGTCATAAGGGACAGACTCTGGTGATTGCCTACGGCAATAGCCTATCTAGCATCCAGGAAAGCTGGATGACACTGCAACCCCCAAAGGTGGCACCCAGTTTTCTTATAATGGAAAGCTGGATGTTACCTGTGTGCGATGGGTGTTAGCCAGCTTTTCTGGATGCTGAATTTGCTATCCAGCCTATATGTATGTGTATGGGTGCAATGTTTGTTTATTTACAGATGCCCCTTTGGACTACTTTGGATTTAGTGGACTACGTCGGAGCAACCTTGGTTTTATTTTTTTCAAATAAAATGGTTAATGAGGGCTGGTGTCGGGGAGTGATTATTTATATAAAAGTTTTTTCGTGCGATTTGTGTCTGTTTTTTTCCATATATTTTCAGTGATAGTAATGGAGATATCTGACAGATGTGTCTTCTTTACTATCACTCAGGCTTGGTGTCAGTCAATGGTGGGTTTTGTAGCCCAAGGCTGACACTAACCTCTTGTCACTTTTATCCCAGTACTCAAAGCACCAGGGGTACTAGGAAGAGCTGGTAACCGTCAGAAGCTGACCCTCCAATGTGATGGTCTGCCTCTGGAGCAAGTGCAGTCTGGTCTTTTTAGAATGGGAAGGGACCAGTATCGATGGATCTTCCCATTCTGATAATATTAGGCAGCAGCTGTTGGTTTTACCTTGGCTGGTTATGGAAAATTGGGAGGGGGGGACACGCCATTTTTTTTCTGAAAATTTATTTATTTAATGAGAATCTAAACATGGACATCCACTGTAATGATTACAAGAGTTGCCCATTTTAGGATTCTAAATAAATAAATAATTTTAACCCTATATTAGCTTTCTTCCAGAGCCGTTAAACAGTTAGGTGTAGTGGGGGAGTCCTTTTGTGAAAGGAGTGTGAAAACACAAAGAGGATGTGGTCATGTACATTTTGGGATGACACGCTACTCGCACCGCAGCTTTGAATTTCCCTGATGGGCACTTTCAAAGGTTGGCAAGTATGATTTTTACCCTGCCCACATATAGTAATTGACAGCTTTCCTTGCATCAATATATAGAGCAAGATTCCAATCACTGTAAGTGGACAGGGTCAGTAGTACTTTCAGTTTCACTTTCACAAAGTTTTTTTTTGTTGCTTTTCACTCCTGCTCCAAATCATATAACCCTATATACTGTATCCCGGAGTTCACCTTGTTTCCCACTATCACATTCTGCTCTCACATAGGGTGCCGGAAACCAGCTGACAGATTACCTTTACGTTTGTGGCTGTAACATTTAAAAATGAGGAAGAGTTCAATTGGTATGAATACTTTTGCAACCCACTGTATACATTTGTCACGCTGGCATACACCTTGTCCAACTCTTCCCTCTGCAGTCTAATAATTGATCCAATTCAGAATATGAGGGTATGTGGTCACAATTTGCTATTAATTCCAAAATGAATCTGTTTGTTAGTGTCTTGTAAGTGCTTCGGTCTTGATTTTAAAAACATTCTACAAAATTATCTTATAAACTTTGCATATTGTCACGGATGCCCCTGCGACAACTGTCCCGGGTCGCAGGCGCGTCCGTGCACCTGCTCCCAGCGGAGCCCCGTCCCGCATGTCGGGTTCGGGGTCCGCTCGTGTCCCCGTCCCTGCCGGCGTTCACTTACCCGGCCACGCTCCTGTTCAGCCTGGCTTCAGTTCCCGGCGTGTAGCTCCGCCCCTAGGGGTGCGCGCGCCGGCAGTTTGAATTTAAAGGGGCAGTGCGCCGATAATTGGTTCATTGCCGGGCACTGCTCCTATTTAGTCCAGCCCCTTCCTGCCGGCCCTCGCCGGATCCTTGGCGTATATTCCCATGGTGAAAGTGTTCCAGAGCGTTCCTGTCTTGCCTTACTGTGTACCGACTCTCTGCTTACGTTTACCGACTACGAACCTTGCCGCCTGCCCTGACCTCCTGCTTGTCTACCCTCTACGAACCAGAGCCGCCTGTCCTGACCTCCTGCCTGTCTACGTCCACGAGCCTGCCTGCCGTTACTGTACCTCGCACTCTTGGCCGCCACCGCAGGCAAGCCCTGCCAGTGGTAGTGACCTGGTGGAAACCCGCCGCAGCAAGACCATCCCGCTTTGCGGCGGGCTCTGGTGAATACCGGATCCCACTTAGATTCCACTCCCTGGTGTGGGCTTACGCCATCGCCTGCGGTGGTCCTGTGGATCCACCTCCAGACCGTTACAGTAGGATCCGGCCATGGATCCCGCCAAGGTGCCGTTACCCAGCCTGGCGGATCTGACGACCGTCGTTTCTCGCCAGTCTCAGCAACTCAGTCAACAGGCGCAGCAACTCACCCAGCTATCTACCATGTTGCAGCAACTCGTCACCGTCCAGCAGCAGCAGCCTTCGCCAGCTCCAGTGGTTGTTCCTGCCTCTACGGTTCCGGTGGCTCTGAGGGGGCCCAAGCTTCGCCTGTCGCTCCCGTCCAATTCGAGGGGGCCCGAAACTCTGCAGGGTTCATCACCCAATGTCCTATGAAAGGAGCTGATGACTGATCAGTTCCTGTCCGAGCGTGCGAAGGTGGCTTTCGTGGTAAGCCTCCTGTCCGGGAAAGCCCTGGCATGGGCTACACCTCTATGGGACAGATCCAGTGACGGCGGATCTACAGTCATTTCTCAGCAAGTTCCACAACTTCTTTGAGGAACCAGCCCGTGCCTCCTCCGCTGAGACAGCCCTCCTAAACTTACGCCAGGGGGACCTGTCTGTAGGAGACTACACGGTACAGTTTCGCACCCTGGCCTCCGAGCTGTCTTGGAACGAGGCCGCATTGTGTGCTACCTTCAAGAAAGGGCTCTAAAGCCGAGTTAAAGACCTTCCGTCTTCCCTCAGTGTCCTGATCCGGGTAGCAACTCGCATTGACATCCGCTTCCTTGAACGGGAGGAGGAACTTCGGCAAGAGCATCTGTCAGCCCAACCTCGCCGGTTTCCTCGCCTGGCACCGGTGTTCCAGAGGCCTCCTGCGCCACAGCCGCCAACCTCCACCGAGGAGCCCATGCAAATTGAACGGGCTCGTCTCTCTGAACAGGAGTTGGCCCAACGTCGGCAAAAGAACTTGTGCCTCTACTGTGGCAGCCCGGAGCATTTTCGGAGAAATTGCCCCAGGTGTCCCAAGCCTGCGGGAAACTCCCGCACCTAGGATCTGTGGGAGAGGCATTCCTAGGTGCAACCTCCTCCTCTCCACGCCTGTTGATGCCTATGCAGGTCGTGTCAGAGATGGGCATCACGTTCCAAGTGCCGGCGTTTCTGGACTCGGGCTCCGCCGGGAACTTCATACACCAGTCTCTAGTGAAGCAGTATCGGCTCCCGGTGGTACGTCTGGAGAAGCCGCTGGTCATCTCTTCTGTCAGCAGGGAGCTACTTAGCGACACCATCCAGCTGGTCACCAAGCCACTGTCCCTCCATGTGGGGGCGCTGCATAAGGAAGAAATCTCCTTCTACGTGTTGCCTCGCTCCTCGTCGGCGGTCCTCCTTGGACTCCCATGGCTGCGGCTCCACTCTCCTATCCTGGACTGGTCTACTGGAGAGGTGATTCGTTGGGGTCCCAACTGTCGGGGGCGCTGTTTGGTGGCACCTCGCCCGGTGCTTTCCTGCTCTCGCTCAATCCTCCAGAAGCTGTTGCCCTGGCTGCCGCCCGAATATCTGGAGTATGCCGATGTGTTCTCCGAGAGACAAGCCGAGAGTCTTCCGCCGCATTGTCCATATGATTGTCCAATTGACTTATTGCCAGGTACCAGTCCTCCCCGAGGCCGAGTCTACCCACTGAGACTCAAGCCATGACCGAGTGCATCCAGGAGAATCTCAGGAAGGGGTTCATCCGCAAGTCCTTGTCTCCCGCGGGTGCGGGGTTCTTTTTCGTAAAGAAGAAGGACGGTACCTTATGACCCTGCATAGACTACGGGGTTTGAACAAGATTACGGTGAAAAAACGGTACCCACTGCCGTTGATCACGGAACTGTTTGACCGCCTGCAGGGTGCAAAGATTTTCTCTAAGTTGGATCTGAGAGGGGCCTACAACTTGGTCCGAATTCGCAAAGGCGATGAATGGATGACGATCTTCAACACCAGAGACGGCCACTTTGAGTACCTGGTGATGCCCTTCGGACATGCAATGCTCCCCCCCGTCTTTCAGGAGCTAGTGAATGACGTCTTCAGGGACCTCCCCCACACCTGCGGGTGGTCTACCCTCGACAACATCTTGGTGTTCTCTCCTGACCTCGAGACCCACCGCAGCCATGTTCGTCAGGTACTGAGACGTCTCCAGGAGAACCACCTGTACGCCAAGCTGGGGAAGTGCCTCTTCCATCGGACTAGCCTCCCGTTTCTGGGGTACGTCCTCTCCGACCAAGGCCTACGGATGGATCCAGCAAAACTGTCTGCCGTCTTGCTGTGGCCACGCCCAGTCGGGCTAACGGGCTATCCAGCGATTTTTTGGGCTTCTGCAACTACTATCGCCAGTTCATCCCTCACTTCTCTACGCTGGTGGCCCCGATAGTAGCTCTCCCAAGAAACAGGCCAATCCACGCAGCTGCCGGTCGAGGCTGAGGAGGCGTTTTCGAAGCTCAAATCCGCCTTCTCTACGGCCTCTATCCTTGCACGTCCGGATTCCACGAAACCCTTCACACTGGAGGTAGATGCCTCCTCTATCGGAGCCGGAGCAGTTCTTACGCAAAAAGGGCCCACGGGTAAGACTGTAACGTGCGGCTTCTTCTCCAAGACCTTCCATTGCCGAAGGAATTACACGATTGGCGACCGGGAGCTACTAGCCATCAAAATTTGGGGCTGGGGGAATGGCGTTATCTGCCGAGGGCACCCGTTTTCCCCGTCCGTATCTATTCGGACCACAAGAAAACCCCCAATATCTGCAGACGGCTCAGCGACTTAACCCCACCAGGCTAGTGGTCCCCTCTTCTTCTCACGGTTCGATTTTCAGATCCACTTCAGGCCAGCGGAGAAGAATGTGAGAGCTGACGCCCTCTCCCGTGCCTCCGACTGGTGGGTGAGGATACTTCTCCCTGAGCACATAATCCCACCAGAGCGCCTCATCTCGGGAGCGCCAGTGGACCCTCCGAAGGTTCCTCCGGGAAGGACTTATGTGCGACCTCTCTCCGCATACGTATCTTAAAATGGGGACAATTGCTCATGGTGGCTGGCCATCTCGGCGCCCGAAGGAAACCCTTTCCCCGATATCCCGGTTCTACTGGTGGCCTGAGCTTGAAAGGGACGTTAAGGACTTCATTTCGTCTTGTGACTCCTGTGCCCGCAACAAGACGCCACGTCACAAGCCGGCAGGCCTACTTCAGCCACTCCCCATTCCAACTCAACCTTGGTCCAACATTTCCATGGACTTCGTAACAGACCTCCCTCTGTCGTCTGGCAACACCATTATTTGGGTGATAACGGACCGCTTCTCCAAGATGGCGCATTTCGTCCCGTTGCCAGGTCTGCCATCTGCCTCCCGCCTGGCAGAGCTATTCTTCCTTCATGTGTTCCGGCTGCATGGACTCCCTCAGCAAATTATCTCAGACCGGGGAGTTCAATTTGTCTCCAAGTTTTGGCGAGCCCTGTACAATCAACTTCAGGTCAAGCTCGACTTCTCCTCCACCTATCACCCACAGACGAACGGCCAGGTGGAGAGGGTCAACCAGGTCTTGGGATGTTACCTTTGCCACTTCGTCTCGGCACATCAAGATGATTGGTCCAACTTGCTGCCATGGGCGGAGTTTTCGTATAACTCCCTTGAGTCCGAGTCCGCGGGGCTCTCTCCCTTCTACATCATGTATGGCCTGCATCCCCGCCCACCTCTCCCTCTGGCAACCTCCTCCGAGGTCCCGGCGGCGGACGCACTGATCCAAGATATGAAGGCCATGTGGTTCCAGACCCGCCAGTCGCTGCTTCGCGCTTCCGAGCGCATGAAGACTCAAGCGGATAGAAGAAGAATCTCCCCTCCGGTCTTCTCCCCAGACGACAAGGTGTGGCTCTCGTCTAGATACGTCCGTCTAAAGATGCCTTCACATAAACTGGGACCCCGTTTTCTGGGACCCTTTGAGGTCATCAGCCGCATCAACCCGGTGTCATACAAACTCCCTCCTACTATGACAATCCCCAACTCGTTTCACGTCTCCTTACTGAAACCCCTGGTCCTTAATCGTTTTCCCAGAAGGCCGGTCCTCCTCCGTCTGTGGCTGATGCACCCAATGTCTTCGATGTCAAAGAAATTCTGGGCATGAGGAGAACAAGGGGAAAGCGATATTTCCTGGTGGACTGGAAGGGGTTCGGCCCCGAAGAGAGGTCCTGGGAGCCGGAGGAGAACATCCTGAACCGGAGCCTCATCCAGAGATTTCTCCAATCCAGTAAGAGAGGGGGGCCCAAGAGAGGGGGGCCCAAAGGGGGTACTGTCACGGACGCCCCTGCGACCACTGTCCCGGGTCGCAGGCGCGTCCGTGCCCCTGCTCCCAGCGGAGCCCTGTCCCGCACGTCTGGTTCGGGGTCCGCTCGTGTTCCCTGTCCCTGCCGGCGTTCACTTACCCGGCCACGCTCCTGTTCAGCCTGGCTTCAGTTCCCAAACGTAATAAAGCTGTGCACATCTAAAATATACTCTGAAAAACGCAAGCATAGGTGCACACTGAAAGGCAATAGCATACATCTAACACAAATATCAGTGGCACACTAAAGACTAAGTAAAACCTCAAGGGATATAGGAATATTGGGGAAAAGCATTACTGCTAAGGAAAATAAGAAAAACCTCGGACTCTTAGTTTACAGTAATTCATCAAAGATTGTATTTAAACTCACCTCCCAAAACGTCAAGGGATCCCAGAGCAGGGAGTCCCTACACTAAACATGTTACCTCACTAGGCGTCAATCCAGACTGCAAATTCAGGGAATGGTAGGAACTAGCAATTGGATTATCTTGCACTGGTTTAAAAGAGGCAGCTGAGTGCAGCAAGCCAAAGAGATTGCCAATCTCAAATGAACTACAAAACGTAATAAAGCTGTGCACATCTAAAATATACTCTGAAAAACGCAAGCATAGGTTGCACACTGAAAGGCAATAGCATACATCTAACAGAAATATCAGTGGCACACTAAAGACTAAGTAAAACCTCAAGGTATAGGAATATTGGAAATGCATTACTGCTAAGGAAAATATGAAAAAAACCTGGACTCTTAGATGTATTAAGCTCACCTCCCAAAACGTCAAGGGATCCCAGAGCAGGTGAGTCCCTACACTAAACATGTTACCTCACTAGGCGTCAATCCAGACTGCAACTTCAGGGAATGGTAGGAAGTTGCAGTCTGGATTGACGCCTAGTGAGGTAACATGTTTAGTGTAGGGACTCACCTGCTCTGGGCCCCCTTGACGTTTTGGGAGGTGAGCTTAATACAATCTTTGATCAAATACGGTAAACTAAGAGTCCCAGGTTTTTCATATTTTCCTTAGCAGTAATGCATTTCCAATATTCCTATATACCTTGAGGTTTTACTTAGTCTTTAGTGTGCCACTGATATTTGTGTTAGGTGGCTTCAGTTCCAAGCATGTAGCTCCGCCCCTAGGGGCACGCGCGCGCCGGCAGTTTGAATTTAAAGGGGCAGTGCGCCGGTAATTGGTTCATTGCCGGGCACTGCTCCTATTTAGTCCGGCCACTTCCTGCCGGCCCTCGCCGGATCCTTGGTGTATATTCCCATGGTGAAAGTGTTCCAGAGCGTTCCTGTCTTGCCTTACCATGTACCGACTCTCTGCTTACGTTTACCGACTACGAACCTTGCCGCCTGCCCTGACCTCCTGCTTGTCTACCGTCTATGAACCAGAGCCGCCTGTCCTGACCTCCTGCCTCTCTACGTCCATGAGCCTGCCTGCCGTTACTGTACCTCGCACACTTGGCCGCTACCGCAGGCAAGCCCCGCCAGTGGTAGTGACCTGGTGGAAACCCGCCGCAGCAAGACCATCCCACTTAGATTCCACTCCCTGGTGTGGGCTTACGCCATCGCCTGCGGTGGTCCTGTGGATCCACCTCCAGACCGTTACACATATTTATTCTTGCATGAAAGCAAAAATACATAAAAAATGCATAATTGTCTTGCCCTGTGTTTTTAAATGAGTGTGTAGTATGTTAGAATGATGATGGAAACTATCTTCTCCTTATGCTTCTTTAAAACTATGAGTTTGTAACTATTGCATAAATTGCCTATCTCTCCACACTAGCATTTTTTAGCCAAGTTTTTCAGTCCAGATACTGTTTTATCCGCCTTATATAATCTTTAAAACATATTGCAGATCATGCAGATTGAATGTACTATACATCATTATTTTCGGTTAGTTTTGCCTTTTAAAGGACCACTCTGATTTTTTTCCCTGTAGTTCATTAGAAATTGCTTCTAGGTGCACAGTAGAGCCAGTAATTCTGCTTACCTGCAGCTGAATGCTGGATTTCTTACTGCTGCCACTGGATTATGTGTGAAACAAACAGTATAGTTGTGTGACCTGCCATTCTTTACACATTACTATGGGAGATTCAAAGTCAGGCTCGTAGGAATGCACAGAGTGACAGATTTTCTGTTAGTATCAAAAGAGAAGTGTCTTTCAACTAATCGGAGTGCGCTTCATGTGATCTAACACTGTTGTATCAGCCAAAAATCCTTTAGCATCAGGTAAGCAAAATTACTGTTTCTACAGTATACCTGAAAACATTTTCTAATGCAGTAAAGAAAACAAAAAAAAACCTTTAATGTGTAATAGAGTTGTTTCATTCATTGTTGCCATTTCCGCATTAATATAATAAAAACAAAGTTTTTGAATTCTCTAAATGCATTTTTCAGTTTAATTTTGTAGACATTTTTCCCTTTACACAAATAATATCTATAGTGGTCTATAAATTGTCTCATTTTCTGTGGCACTAAAGAATTTGTCTATAAATTAAACAGCTGAGTAGACTCAAAAATGTTCCACATATCTTCCTTTCACCATAAGGTTAATGTTTTCCTACCATTCACAATCTGTTGGATGCAGTATTTACATAGGAACATGTGTACTATTGTCAACTGAATGAAGCTATTCACTTTTGTCTAATTCATAAAAGATAATCACTTCCTTTTTCAGCTTCTATTGTGATTATGTTCATTACTGACATAGTCAACATAAATTGTTTCTACTGTAGTGTGCTTATTGTTTTAAGATTTATATGAAAATTAGCTCTACATGATGATTAGGTTCTTAGATCAGCTAATGAACGGAAATATTCTTCCCTTGCCATCTTTTAATGCATTCTTAATCACCAACTAAATAACAAAGAAGTGTATTTTAAAATAATTAAGATTGCTTACTGAATCTCCATAGGATGTCAACAACAAAGGGGTTAATGATCCATCACATCATAATGGAAATCGGAAATGTCTTCCTACTATCCAAAGCAATTTTCTTTGACTAAAATGCATCTGTGCCAAAATCATTTATATTACAACGCAGCATTTCTTACTCTGAAAAAAAAATTATCACAATATACAGCAACCAAGTATGGTAGAGACTAGAGATGGGCAAATTGATTCTAACGAAGTGGACTTCATTTAGAATTTCAGGAAAACTTCGGTTCTGAACGAAGTCGAATTTGGGGGGTATCGTGAACGAAGTGTGTTTTTCATTTGAAAAATGGCTCGAGCAAGCGTTACATGGGCAAAAAACTCGGGGAGGAAAAAGGCATAGCCTGCATGATAAGCCAACAGAGCCCCGGCGGGAAATCTGTGACGCACCGCACTATATAAGTCCGGCGCGACGCGGGGAGCCACACTCCTCTCACTGTACTGACGGGGGAAGTGCTGCTGCGGCGATTTCTTACTGAAAACTTTTTTTTATACAGCGATTTTTGTGGGTGTCTCAGCTTGTCTCAAGACGCTTATTTTAACGTTCAATTTCTGATTTTTTTGGGGGTATTGGATCAAAATCCATGGGGTCCACTGCAGCGCATATACATTTAAACCCTATCGCTCACACACATTGAATACCCAAAGTGGGATAAACCATTCCTTTTTATTCTTTTAAAAAAACAGTATTTTTTACAATAAAAATCCCACTTCTTTTTGGCTCCAATTCTTTGGCGAAATTTTACTCCAGGGGAAAATTAACTTTGTTCTTCACGTGGGACTCCAAAAACCGTCATTTACACCGCCAAAAAATACATTTTTCCCGTACAATTCACAGAAAATTTTAATTTACAAATTTTACTCTTGTGTGTAGCGTAAAAAACAGGGCATTGTAACACGCTACAAAGCAGTATTTGTGGGCTCAATTCTTTGGCACAATTTACATCCAGGGTTAATTAACGTTGTTTTTCAGCGGGTACTAAAAAAACCGTCGGGGGAAAGTCTGGTGCAGCAGCCGCCGGGAAGTTGGAGGGGGGAGCTTCGGCGTCTGCGGTGTTGTGGACCAGGGAGGAACACTCCCCTGGTAAAGCTTTTTCCTGCCGGGGCCCAAACCCTTTTGGCGGGATAGTCCCTTTGAGTGATACCCCTTTACCATGGGTTTTCCCAGGGGGGGGGGCGTCCCCGGGGGGGGGGCCGGGAGTTAGCCCCAGCAAGACTTTGTTCTTAGGGCCAAACGGATAACATTTGGGTTAAGCGGGGAAGCTTTTTTTGGCGTGTTTGTGCTTTTGTGCAAGTACTTTTTTTGTGAAGACCACCAAGCCCATCGGTGATGCCCTGGAGCCCACCTATCTTCCTGGGGGGGTGGCAGCCCCCGGAGGGCGCGGGAGCAACGGCAATATGGAGCACCCGCTCTGAACCTCCTCCCCGCTCCGTGCCGGGGGGGGCGGGCAAAACGTTACCCGGCCGGGGATCCCTGCTCCCCGTTCCCCCCCAGCATGAACCCCCGCCCCGGGATGCGGGGGCCCAGCTGCGGGGCGGCAGACGGCGGGGAGACCGCAGGGAACTGGGAGAATTACCGCCGGGGGGGGGACGGGCCCTCAGGAAAGGAAGGGTCAGAAGCGCTGGCGCCCCCCCTTCCCGGGTTTCCGGAAATTTGGGGGGGGGTTTTGGGGCAACGAATCGGGTGGTTAAAAAAATCCACCCCCTTTACCGCCTAACCACCCGGACCCCCAAAGAGGGGCCGCAGGCCTTTATAAAACAACCGAAAGGGGCCGGCAAGCTGGAGGAAGAGCATCAGACATATTGAAGGGGGCAGGCCCCTTTCCAAAAAACTCACAACGACCAGCTTCCGGAATCAGGCGGCAGCAGCGGGAGTTTCCGCAACCAACAGGCGCCCGGGACGCCGGAAAAAGGAGGACGTCCCACGTGCGGCTAGCAGCCATGAGAAAGGGGTTACCTGAGGGGGGGGGCCCGCTGCGCGGGGGCGATCCGCCTCTGGGGGACGCGCAGCGCGCAGGCCCCAAAAACCGGAAGTAACTGCCGGGAAACCGGAATGCGTCGGGAAGCCCCCCCCCTGAAAAGACGCCGGGCCGGGGGAAAAGCGCCATATTGGAGAAGGGCATGAGAGGGGGTGCCCGCACCCGGGAGCGCTCGGCGCCTCCTCGGAGGCGGAGCCAGCAAGAACGGAACGCCTCAAGAGAAAAACAGGGCTGACCAAAAAAAATGCCACCCCGGGGGCGGGCAGTTGACCACAAAGTGGGACAGCAAGAGGAAGGGGGGGCGGGGGAAAGCCCGGATGAGGCACGCCCCCTTTTTCAATTTAGGGGGTTTGGGTATCCCGGGAAAAATTAGGGGAAATACTAGCTGGGGTTTTACCATTCCGGCCACGGCTAGTCCCGGGCGTACAAAGCAGTGTGGAAATTTCCATCAACTTTTTATCATTGGGGCACATTGGCTGCCACTCTAAATCAAACCCCCCCCTATCCCTATCAAGGGTAAGAAGGGGAGGGGGCCAGCAATTCTTGTGACATGGCCCTCCGTGAAATCCACATTAGAATCCCCGTCGATGGCCGGCCTAGTTTTTGGGAGAGGAATTTTAGAAAAGGGGGAATACATAGCAACAACAGCAAAACAGAAGGGAAGCGACAAAAGAAAAAACAAAATGGTGAGTGGGTCCCCCGGGGGCTAGCTAACCCTTTCCCGTCATGGAAACTAGGGGGTGCAAAGCCCCCCCAGAACCCCTCTCCACCGCAGGCCCCAGCCTGGAATATGGGCTCTGGGGGTTTCGGGGGGAGAAGGGGGAAAAGGCTTGACCTCAAACCGCCTGTGCTTTTTTATAAGGGAGCTAAGTTGGGGCACCCAGGGAATCGGGCATCCCAAAAGGGATCCCCCAGTGGGCCCCTGACAGGGGGAGTCCCTAAAAACGCAAAGGGGAAAACCCCTCCGGGTTGCAGAAGGGCCGGTGGCATCGGGGGGATCCTCAAATATTTCAAGATCAAACAAAGGCTCAAAACTATTGGGGCCACCCGGCCAAAGAGAAAGTAGAGGTGTCAGGGTTCCATGGTGGCCATGGGTACGGAGGGGGGGGGAGTTCTCCCCCAATGAGGGTAAGTGTCCCATGGATACAGCTGGGCCAGTGGTAAGGTTTTAGGGAAAAAACAAAAGAGAACGGTAAAAGAATTAAGGAATGCGTTGTAAAATAAAAACACATCGAAATTTCCAAAAGGACAGCCCCGGCTGCAACGGAGGATCCAGGTGACCCACCCCCTCAGGGGGCTAGTCTCCCCAAAAAGAAAACGTACACCAGCGTGGCTAAGGGGGGGGGGGCCTTCACCCCCCCCACCGGGGGGAGCCGGGGACGTCTCACATTTTCAACGCTCACTTTGGGCGCCCTGAAGAAGGGCGAAGACGGCCCAAATAGAGGGGGAAAGGGAAGGACCCTCTTTCTGGATCGAAAAATTCAGATTGGGGGCCTTTCCCAGAGAACCCTAAAAAAGGGGGAATTCTCGGGCCTTTTCCCCCAGGGGGGCCCAAAAGGTGCCGTAGGGAAAATGGGCCGGGTAGCGGGGGGGCAATACGCATGCCCGCCAAGATCTCGGGGTTGGGAGCTGCCCAGGGGATGCAGTTCAGCGCAAAAGACTTTTTTGCGCTGATCCACCCCCACGGGTCAACGGTGTTTATGTCAGCTTTTTTTCGGCCGAGGGGCTTGAACTCTTCTGGTCGAACAAAGAGCTCCCAAAATCCGTCCTAATGGCCCCCCTTCCGTGCGACCAAAATCTCCCAAGTAGGTGAAGAGGGTGACCGTTTCACCCCCTAACGGAGTCACTCTCTTGTTACGACATCATGACCCGGCTGAGGCCTTTTGGGGAGGCAAGGAGTCCCCCCCAAAAAAATCTTGATGAGTCTGGTAACTGGTCAGGTGCTTGGTCGTTTTCAGTTAAGCTGAAGCGCCAAGAAGGCACGGTTGCGCACATACCATCGGCCGCCTTCCTCGGGAGAGACCGGATCCAGGTCTTCTACAGGGGGCAGCCGAAGCTGTGCCACAAGTGTGGAAGCCCGGGCCACTTTAGCGCAGGCTGCAGGGCGCAGAAATGTGCCCTGTGCGGCGCGGAGGGGCATCTGGCGACCACCTGTCAGAGCATACTACTCGTGCCTCTTAGGGGAGAAGGATCTCGACCGGGATGAGATGTCGGGTTTCCTGGCTGAAGCCATCCCGAAGCCAGGGTAGACCCCCTCTTGAGTTTTGGCAGAAGAGATCACTGAAGGGGAAAAGTGAGGCGGGCGATTGAAGGACTTAGTCCAAGAATCGCCGGTCCAGATGGCTTAAAATCTGAATTCAATCAGGCCCCCTTTAAAGGGATCTTGGCCCCCTCTTGACCGTGGGTAAATGAGTGCCGCTGGTGGGGTACACTTCCCGGGTCAATAGGGGGGTCTGCGTGATCCTTCTGTCAAAGGGTAAAGATCCGTCCCTATTGAGAATTGGAGGCCGCATAGCTCTTCTCAATACAGACCGTAAGGTTTGGCAAAAGTCCTTTTCAATCGGCTGGTGCAGTTCGCGCCCCGACTCCTCTCGGGGGTCCAGCACTGCTCTGTTCCAGGCCGGAGTACCTTAAGTGCCGTACTTGGTGTCCGTGAGGCAGTGGAGCAGGGTAGGGCGGGCCACTGGGAGGGGTATTTGCTGTCATTGGATCAGGCAAAAGCGTTTGATCGAGTTAACCATGAGTACCTCTGGTTGACCCTTGAAAGGTACGGCCTGCCGAGGGGTTTCATTGGCATGCTTAAGACCTTATATGCCAATGCAGAGTCTTTCGCGCTGGTGAACGGTTGGTGTGGACGGCCTTTTGCAGTTGGGTCTGGTGTGCGGCAGGGGTGCCCGCTGAGCCCGCTGTTATACGTGTTCGCGATCGATCCCCTCTTGAGGCGGATTGAGCGCGGACCGTTGGCGGGAGTCGGCGCGGTCCCGGCCGCCCCGGAAGCCACTCTTAAGGCGGTAGCGTACGCCGATGATGTGACCCTCTTTGTCGCCTCGAAAGAGGAGGCAGAGTTGGTTATGTCAGAGGTGGATCGCTACTCGGCTGTGTCCGGGTCCATGATCAACCGGGATAAGTGCGGAAGTCTCTGGTTGGGAGGAGGAGATCCTTCTTTTGATCTCCCGGACACCCTCCCAAGACCCCAGTTATCAGCTAAGATCTTGGGCGTCGAATTCGACCTCGGTGATTACCCTACTAAAAACTGGGATGGCAGGCTGAAGGACGCCACTTTCAAGGTTAATCAGTGGAAGGGATGGTCTCTGTCCCTCAGGGAAAGGGTTAGCTTGATTAAAACTTACCTGCTTCCGCTTTTCATCTATTTGGGCAGCGTGTGTCTTTTGCCAGAGTCTTGTCGGGTCAGGATCTTCAGTCTGTTTTTCCAAATGTTATGGGGGAACAGGCTGAACCTAATCAAGAGGGAGGTGACGTACCGCACCAGGAAGTTAGGGGGTTTATCTATGGTCAACCCCGAGGTGTTCCTTGTGAACACCTTTTTTAAGATCAACATAGGTGACCTCTGGCTTCAGAGGCCTCCTTGGTGGGTACTCTCTTGCCGGGAATGGTTTCGGCCTTTCTTCCAGGAATGGGAGACAGGAGGGCGAGTGAAGACCTTGCACTGCAGCACGTACATCTCCCGGGCTTAATAGTCGCCTACCTGCCTCTGAAGCTCTCTTCGGCCGTGGGGTTCTGGGGATGTGAGATCAGGACTCAGTCGAGGAAGGACCTCGACACTGCGGACCCTGTGACCCATTTCCAGAAGCCGCTGGCCCCAGGATTGCCCAGGTACGGACCTTCGGGTGGGCCTTAGTCCTTTTAAACAACAAGAAGGGTCCTAACAAGTTGGGACTTGACCTGGCGCTCTTTCACGAGGTTGTACGTCAGGGACAACTTAAAGTATAGGAATCCGAGTAGCGGGGTTTTCCTCGGGAGAGTGCGGTTTCTGTGCTGGAAAGCAATGGACCATCTTACTTCAATGTACCCTTCAACGTACGGTATATCAACTGGTAGTGGCCATCCACCGACAGGCGAGAATCTAGCCAACCTTTCCTATCCGGAGTTGGGCCTATGGGCGTTCAAGAAACTTGGGTTCGGGACCTGGTGTCTCACTTTTATAGTAGCTCAAGGTTTTTAAGTATTGCACGTGGAATGCACGGTGTCTAGTGTCCACCCCAACAGAAAGTCCCTTCCCGAGGGAGAGGTACTTAGAAACATCACTGGTGACCTGGCAAATAATCAGATCTTTGAGCGGAAAGGCTGGGTGCTGAACAGGCTTGCATCCTTGGAGGCTTCTCCTTTAGAGTGCCCTACTGGACACCTCCCATCCCGCTGGGGGCTGCATGACACAGTAGCATTTTTTTTGCTTTTAGGCCGCTATAAAGTAAGGCTGTATAGGCACCAAACCTGCGTCCATTAAGAAAGCCGTAATGTTATTGAGATTGTTTAGGTTGGTCAGTAGGGGCTGCTGCGTGGTTCGCGCTGCCTCTGTTGTGGTGGGACCAGTGTCGGCGTATCATCCGTCCGAGCGCGCCTCTTGCCGCCGTGGGTGTGGAGCTCTGGCGTCGTCCGCACCGGCCTGGCATCTGCTGCGTGGCTTTTGGACCTGGGTGGCGGGCGTTTCCGGGTGACTGTGCCTTGTGGGTGGGGGGTGCGTCTGGGGGGGTGGTGCCCTGGCTCTGGTGCCATGCCGCCGGGGTTACAGGGGCGGTGTGGATTGCGCCGACGGCTTCCACTGTTTTGTGTGTAGCCAAGTTTCTGGAGTTTTCAGACTTTGATATATATATATATAATATATACTATATTATGAGTATTATATATATAGTATATATCATTTTGAAGTAGTATGTATATATTTTGTATATAGTGGTATAGTGTGTATTTTGTATATAGTGGTATAGTGTGTATTTTGTATATAGTGGTATAGTGTGTATTTTGGTAGTATAGTGGTTGAAACCTTGTATAAGTTTGTATATAGAAGTGTTTAGATAGATGGGGGCTATTGGTGCGCTAGTCAGGTTGGGTGGGGATTGGGGTGATCACCATGAAGGGCGGAGGGGTTGGACTCGCAGGGTCATGGTGGCCCTGAGGCGTATTGCCTCTCATTTGCTTTTTGACTTTGCATTAAAATGTTCTAGTTAGAAGATTTGTTTATTTTTGGGTCCATAAAGGGTTGGGAAGGGGGATTGGGGAAACCACCATGAGAGACGAGGTGTGGACTCCCGCATAGTTCATGGTGACCCCTAAGGGCGAATGCCGGAGTTTATTTGTTTTTCTGTTTTCATTTGCTTTTAAAGGACCTTATGGACATTATGGAGATTTATAAATTTGGGTATTGATTAAAGGATAGGTCTTATTAAAAAAAAATTTTAAAAAAAAAAAAATTTTAAAAAAAAAATACAGTGTGGGTTTGTGTGCACGGGTGGTATGCATGGGGTGGGGGAATGAATGGGGGAATGCATTAGTTTTGTGCTGTGATCAAGGTAATTTAAAAAGTGTGTTTGTTATGTGTAGATGGGGGGAAAAAAAAAAAAGTTTTGCACAATGAGTGGTAAGAATGCACGGTACCCACTTGAGGGGGGTGGGGCATGAATGGCGAGTTTTTTATTGTTGATGTGTTGGTAAGGATTATGACATGTGTAAAAATTTTAGATCGGACCAGCGGCAGATTTTTCTTTTACCAAATAGGGTAATTTTATTTAGTTTTTTTTCCCCCGGAATGGGGAATTTTTAGTTTGCCGGGGGCTAACCCCTAGTTTTTTTATTAAACCGTAATAAGCGGGATTTTTGGATTTTTTTATGCCGAAGGCAATCTTCTCAGTTGGACATTGTTTTGATTTATTTAAATCCATTTGATATTTGTTACGTTTTAGTTTGTGATTTATTTTTTTTCTAAAAAAAAAGATTTCCAAAAAACAGTCATTTTCACCCCAAAATTAACATTTTTCCTGTAGCCAAATTCACAAGCAAATTAAATTTACAATTTTTACTTTTTTTTTGTGGGCGAAAAAACCCCGCATTTAACACGCTAAAAAGCTAGTGTTTGTGGTGGCTCAATTCTTTGGGGGCAATTTTACATCCAAAGGGTTAACAAAGTATTTTTCTTTTAGTTGCACTCAGTAAAAGAAACTTTTCTTTTTTCACCGCCCACGAAGAAAATTTTGTAGCTAATTCATACCAAGGTTAATTAAGCCTTTTACATTCTAAATACACAATTTTTAAAAAGACACAACAAGTAAATTTTTCCTGGGCCCTTTTTGGGTCCAATTTTAAACCCAAAGGGTTACCCAAGCTTTTTTTACGGGGGGCATTTGGGGTCAAATACAGGGATTTTTATCATATCAGATACTTCATCAAACACGTCGAAAAAATTTCGGGAACAAACAGTATGTCCCCGACAGAGGGGTGGCAGGCTCTGCACCTGCGAGGGGGAGTGCACAAACATTTTCCCGGAACAGCTTTGGTCCAGCACAGCAAGGGGAGTCGCAGCAGGGGTCACCGGGGAGGCAGAAAAGCCGCTGTCACTAGCGCTTTGTTGTTCACAACCCAAGGGGTTTTTGATTGGTTGACTAGGTCATCCACTTCCCCCAGATACATCACAACCCCCGCCAAGAGTCGTGGGAAAGTCAACACAACCCTTAGTTGGGGTGGCCCTGGAGCGGGTCAGCCCCTCACCTGTCCTCAACCCCCCCCTTCCCATCCGGTTCCCTAGCCAGAGATCTCTAGGGGCTGGGCTCAGTGCCACTATAAGCGAGGATGAACAATTGGGGAGGGGGAGTCGCGCTACTTTCAGCGAAGAAATGGGGGGCCCAAAATCCCCTGCTTCTTTCAGTAGCGGCAAAGTATAGATGTTAAGTGGCATGGGAGGGCATTTGTGAGGGGTCAGCCTCTGCATACCAAGACCCGGGGAAAGGACAGCAGTGACATGAAACACAAAAAGATGGATGTAGCCGACTAGGGTTAAACTTGCGTTTGGGTATCGGATCGATCGAAAATCGATGTCGGCCCCCCATCGAAAGGTTTTTTATAGTGAGCTCTTAAGAGATTACCATTAAAGTCTATGGGAGAGCAACAACCCTTTATTAATTTCACCCAAAAAAGGGTGGGGAACTGAAAATTTTAAAACCACAACAGTCAAATGGTACGGCTACATCTTAGCAACACACTTAGGTTAAAAGTCACAGAAAAAAAATCACAGACC
>JAODAL010042673.1:0-34564 GCA_025379985.1 Phyllomedusa bahiana
GGACATGGAGTTGAAGCAGGACAAAAACAAAGTACAGAGAAATTTCTCCAGCACATTGAGTAAAATAAGAAAAAGATGCCAAGAAAAAGGGCCCCTGGGTGGAACAGGACCGTTAACCACCAGTATTTCCAAGTGAAGCTCAATTGGTCCGCACTCATACGGGGGGCAAGCGTTTCCCCAGGACAGGGACAGTATATGTCCAGTGAAATTAAAATGGTGGTTGAAAGACTCCTTTTTCCCGCCACTTTTTAATCTGTGTTAGACAGGTTTAATGGTCATTCTGCGGTACAGGACAGATATAGTTAATGTCCAGTTCAACTAAAATGGTGGTTGAAAGACTCCTTTTCCCGGCACTTTTTAATTTGGGCGTCAGACAGGTTTAATGGTCATACTGCGGTCCAGGACAGGTATAGTCAATGTCCAGGTCAACTTAAATGGTGGTTGAAAGACTCCTTTTCCCGGCACTTTTTAATCTGTGTGTCAGACAGGTTTAATGGTCATTCTGCGGTACAGGACAGATATATTCAATGTCCAGTTCAACTAAAATGGTGGTTGAAAGACTCCTTTTTCCGGCACTTTTTAATCTGGGGTATGCAGGTTTGGGGCTCATGCTGGGGCCCCAGGACAGGTTAGTCAATGTCCAGTGAAACTCAGATGGTGGTTGAAAGGATCCTTTTTCCGGCACTTTTTAATCTGGGGTCATGCGGGTTTTGGGGCTCATGCTGGGGCCCAGACAGGTATAGTCAATGTCCAGTGAAACTAAAATGGGGGTTGAAAGACTCCTTTTTCCGGCACTTTTTAATCTGGGGTCATTGCAGGTTTGGGGCTCAGCTGTGGCCCAGGACAGGTATAGTCTAGGTCCAGTTCAACTTAAATGGGGGTTGTTAGTCCAGTTTTTCCGGCACTTTTTAATCTGGGGGTCATGCAGGTTTGGGGCTCATGCTGTGGCCCAGGACAGGTAAAGTCAATGTCCAGTTCAACTAAAATGGTGGTTAAAAGACTCCTTTTCCCGGCACTTTTGAATCTGGGGGTCATGCAGGTTTGGGGCTCATGTGTGGCCCAGGACAGGTTTATAGTCAATGTCCAGTTAAAAAAAAATGGTGGTTGCAAGAATCCATTTTACGGCACATTTTAAATTTGGGGGGTCATGCAGGTTTGGGGCTCATGCTGTGGCCCAGGACATGTATAGTCAATGTCCAGTTCAACTAAAATGGTGGTTAAAAGGGACTCCTTTTTCCGACACTTTTAAATCTGGGGGTCATGCAGGTTTGGGCTCATTGCTGTTGGCCCAGGAGAGGGTAGTCTATGTCAGTGAAACTAAAACGGTGGTTGAAAGATCCTTTTTCCCGGCACTTTTTAAATGTGGGGTCATGCAGGTTTGGGGCTCATGCTGCGTTCCAGGACAGGGATATTCAATGTCCAGTTCAAGTAAAATGAGGGTTCAGATCTGACTGCCTTCGGGGCACCTTTTAATTTTTTGGGTGATGCAGGTTAAGGGTCATGCTGTGGTACAAGACAGGGATAGTGAATGGTGTGGGATTTTTTTTCTGTGGCTTTTATAAACTAATTGTGTTGCCTAAGATGTAGCACGTATCCATTTGACTGTTGTGGATGTTAATTCCAGCTTCTCCAGCCCTGTTTGGGTGTAAGAATGAAGGTGTTGTTGCTCTCCCATAGACTTTAATGGTCATCGCTCATAATCGACCACTCACTATCGACTATCTTGTCGATGATGGTCGACTATCGACCATCGACCGATGTCGATGGCCAACGTTATCGCTCAACACTAGTAGCGACCTGCTAGACTCCCGCCGCAGCAAGTCCATCCCGCTGTGCGGCGGGCTCTGATGACCACCGGGCCCGACTTAGCCCCCGCTCCCTTGCGTAGCTATTGCCATCGCTTTCGGTGGTCCAGTGGATCCACTACCGCTGTCCGTGATGACATGAAGCAGTGGATTGATGTTATTAATCCCATAGTCCTGGGGCTGACAAAAAAGTGTCCGCTGAAAGGGCCTGAGCAATGGCAGGTGTCACATGAGCTGCCCCTGGCCGACATTTTAAAAATTTCACAGGGGTGATCCTGTTTGCTTATCACAAAAACCCTTAATAGCCTTTCTCTGTTCATGAGTCGTTCCCAAAATATGGGGGTGGGAAATTCCCAAAGTTTGGAAATGTACATTAGCCTATGTTGGGGGGGGCGGTCTGCCACAGCATTAAGGGGGTGGCTTGGCGTGTAAGAAAGGGGTGAAGTGCAGCAAAGTTTCCGGCCATTTTTGAATGTCTTTCAGATGGGTGTAAACTTGAAAAAACGATTTAACATGTATGCTGTAGGGGGCATGTCAGCCCTCCCCTATGCAGAGCGGACGCCCTGTTTTTCCATCTTTGTCACAAAAGTTTCTAATCTTCATTTTCCCCAAAAGCCCCAAATCGATGACAACTTGCAGACCCGGGGCGTTTCCCCCCCCGTGTGTGTTTTGTTCTCCCAGGGGAATTTCCCGCCAATTGGTCATCAAAAACGTTAAAAGGCCTTTCTTGTTCATCAATCCCCCTGTTCTCAATTTCCCCCCGTTAAATATTTATTCCTGTTCATAATTTTCCCCGTTCAATATTTCCCCCCGTTAAAATATTTATTCCGTTCATCAATTTCCCCCTGTTCATAAATTTCCCCCCGTTAAATTTTTATTCCTTTTCCCAAAATTTTCCCCCTTCCATCAGTTCCTGTCTGCCCGGTCCCCCGACCTTTCTGCAATTTACCTGACCTCGAATTCCCGCTGCCTCCCCTGACTTTTTGGGCCTGAACTTTGATACGGTTTCATCTTCGATTTCCTGGCTGCCCCTGGGCTGCCATCGCAAGCTAGTCGCGCCAGGGATACACCGGGTTTGGACCCCCGCCCAAAAAGCCCACCCGCCTTGGGGGGTCGGTGAAAACCGGACCTATTTAACCCGCACCCGGGCGTGGCCGCTGCCCCCCTCTTGTGGTGGTCCAGGGCCCCACTCCCCGTGTCTTTACAATGGCAGAAGTGAATCCCAAATTTTTTGGGCGAGTTCAAACTTGAAAAGGGGGGGACTGAGTACCAAACTTGGAAGGAGCAGGGCAGCTTTTGCACTTAGGGATGGCTGACGCATCTGCGTCTTTGGAAATCATCTCGGTAAACGACTGAGCACCAGATCCGGGGAGCGGGGAGTATATGCCCGGGGATGATGTAATAGACAGGAGTTGTTTTCGGAGAGGTGGTGAACCCTGATCCCTAAAATGGGAGGGGGCCCCGGGGTGCTGCTCTGTTGGGCGGGATGGACAACAATCTAAAACGTTTTTAACACTATGTGTTGAGCGGGCCCTGGGTCCCGTTGGTTTCCCCGGTCACAATTTTAAAAATTTTTGGCCCGATTCGACATATGCCATGTTCGCCCCCTTTGTGTTTTAGCAAAAAATTTTCCCCCTCGAGATTTTTTTTTAACCACCAAAGCGCGCATGCTGCGACCTCGCTAAAACCCATGGGGGGGGTAATTTTTTGGGGGCCGAAAGTGGGGGTCAAATGGGGGTTTTGGTCCCCCTCCCTCTCCACCCTTGGCTCCCGCCAACTCCGACTTAAGGGGTTGCCACTCTCTTCTCCCAATGATAATGAGGCCCTTGTAAAAGTTTTGGCTGGGTCAGTAAGTCCAGGTTTTAAAAAACCCCCCATTGGGCTGAGGGGCCCCAAATTTAACCCCCGGCCCAGACTTAACTCTTACTTCCAAGTCCCAGATTGTCTGTCGTCAATTCCTCCTCTTTCCTCTCGTCTCAAAAAATTTTAAGTAGAGAAAATTGAATGCTTCCAGGACCGGGTAATGGGTAGTCGGGGGTGGGCGACCGATGGGCGCCACTTCATCCCGAGAGAAAAGGGGGGACAAGGAGGCATGGATGGGCTGAATATTTATTTGGGGGCATTTATGCCTTCTTTAACTAGGGCAAAAGAAAACTTGTCCCAGCCTTTCTTGTTCAACCCCCCGGCTCCCCAATGCAATCGGGTACATCGATTAGTATTTTTCCTGTCACCGCCGTCCCCCCTAAAAATGGCTGTAAAAAGCCTGACCGCTCGCAAATAACCCCCATTGAAACCCCCTATCACTATTTGGGGCCCCTTTAAGAAGCAGCGGATGTCTTCCCCACCTCTTTTCTGCCCACTGTCCCAAATAGTTGGTCCCCCACTGTATTGGCGCAGAGGCCCAGCCATAATAGTTCTTCCCCCCCGTGGGAAGCGAAAAAAGGAAAAAGGTGGGTTGAGGACAGGGGAGAGCCCCCCACCTGCTCCCCGGCCCGCCAACTAGGGGTTGTGTGTGTCAAACCCCCCGACTCTTGGGTGGGGTTGTCGTGTATCGGAGAAAATGTTGACCTAGGGGTGGTCAACACATGGCCCGGGGATGAACCCCGGGTGCTTTGGCCTGCAGGGTGACCCCGCTGTGACTCCCCACTGGGGCTGCATCTTGGGGGGCTCAGTAACCTACTACTGTGTTTTTTTTACGCTATGTAGGATTTGCCCCCAGCTTGTTTTTTTCAGTGGCCCGCCCGACGTTTTCAGGGGATTCCTGCTTCAGTTTTTTTTGGGCAGTTTTTCCCCCGTTGTTCCCAGGGAATTTAGAGTGAAGCAATTTAAGAGCGGGCATCTGTGCGTGTCATACTAAAAAAAAAGCATGTATGAAGACCAAAACCAAAACTCCCCCTGCAATTTTAAACTGGCAAAACCCTTCACAGCCCGCAGGCTCTGTGCGCCTGGAAATGCTGTTTTTTAACACGATTTATCCCAAAAATAATTCGGACCGAAAAATAATTTTGTCGGAAAAAACTGCAAAGGGCAAACCCAATTTTTGAGAATTCTCATCTCTAATTATGTTTTTTTAACATTTTTCAGTTGAGCCACAATTAAAAAGCAATGTCTGATAGATTTTGCTAGTGAGAGTAAAACCTGTATTCCATACTAAACTAAATCTCCTAAAAAATTCCTAACCTTTCTGTTGCAGCAAAAACGCTTCCAAACACGCAGCACACTTTGGGTGCATGTTGGATGCGTTTTACGCAGCGTTTTCAAATAAGTTTTTCGGATCGAAAATTTATCCAGAAAGGTATTCAAAGACACCATGTGAACAGACCCTCAAGGGGACATGTATGAACCTGGTGCCGACTCGCCAGTTGTACCTCTGTTTTTAATAGGTTACGATCCCACAGTATGTATGAAAGTGTCTCACAGCACTTTATAAATGTGTCCCGTTTAATGACAAAAGTACTCTTACCCATACTACTTTGAAACTGGTATGGATTTGTACAACAGTTTTGCGCCAAACTTCACGCCCCCGCATCTTTGGCTCAGTCAAAGTGTTGTGTTTGTCACAAGTTTTGGTGTATGACAGTTCATTCTTCTATAAAACAGGGCTATGACAGATTGTTTGGCTCAAAACATGCCAAAAGACGGCGCAGTCCCGTTCATGCATGTTGCCCTTAGGAATGAAATTTGCTGCTCCTCAATTCTACACTTTCGTAATCCTCATGTACAGTTTTCTGCATACTATGCAATGGAAAACAATGTTTGTTTCTATAGTACAAAACTTCCTTGTGATCAAACATGTGGAAAACTATGCTAACTTAGTTGAGAAGATGTTTAAAACATATGAACAACTTGTTTGTAGCATGTCTCTGAAGATACATTTCTAACATTCACATATTGACTTCTTGACGCCCAATCTGGGAGAGGTCAGTGACATAGAGATTCCATAAGGACGTTTTTACAATAGAGAACAATATCAAGGTTATTGGCACCCCAACATGATGTTCGATTAATGCTGGTTTCTGCAACAGCCAACAATAGATACTTAAAAGCGCAAGAGCATGAAGCAACTTCTAGCAACATTATGGGGAGTTTAAGAAGTGAACATTAAATTTGGAATATATACATTTTATTCATACATACACACATATACATGAAACTAGTTGATCTAAGTTTTCTTCAACCTTTTTAAATATTAAAACGGTAACATAGGTCACATAATTGGTGACAACAACTTGTTCAATATGTACATTTATGATCAACTTCATTTCCTGATGTGCCACAGAAATTCAAACTCAGCAAATTCTGTTTACTACAGAATACATGGTATACATCTCAGTAGCAGAGAATTAGTTTTTGTTATACAGTACTCTGTTTTCATTAGTTGATTTTCAGTAAATTTAAATTTGACTCTTTTGTTTCAATATATTTTAGTGACCATTGTCACATGTGTATTTATGTATATTAAAATGATAAATACCATTAGTTTTTTACATATTAGTCAGAGAATGATGTACAGTATGAAATATTGCTAAAACAGTCTACAGTAAATCAGAAACTAGGAAAATTCATGTCCACTAATGTGAAATATAACAGGATTGTCATTTACGACCTTAGGACACGCTGCGTGACTGCAATGAGGAGTCTACCTGTTATAACACGGTCATCTCTCCAATCTACTTCGTCTCTTTTGTGCTGACGGCCCAGTTTGTGTTAGTCAATGTGGTGATTGCTGTACTCATGAAACACCTGGAAGAAAGCAATAAAGAAGCCAAAGAGGAGGCTGAACTGGAAGCTGAAATGGAGCTAGAGTTTCAGATTCAGAACAATCAAAGTCCAGATAACGATAATTTCTTGTGGGCTGGAAGAGACCTCAGCTACACTCAGGATAGTCCTTATGGATACATGAATTCCGTGAAAGACAAAGTTGACTCTCAGTCACTAGTCCATCCAATGGTAAGAATGTATGCTCAAATGATATGCTGCAGGTCAAACGTGCAGATACTATGGTTAAATAGCGAACACATAGTTGTGTCCAATGTCAGACTGGGGTGCGTGGGGCCCACTCGTGGAGTTGATTCTTAGGGGCCCACCGGTGAAGATCCTTTTTGGAGCCCCTCAGTGAAATTAATTCTTGGGGCCCACCTTACATCTACTATACATGACTCTTACACTGTCTCTTGCGTTCTGCCTCTTTTATTCCCTACCTTTCTCCCTGAGAAACAGCCCAAGGTTCCACCATGCCAAGGGACCCACCGGAGGTTTCTCCTACTCCGCTGTGGGCCAGTCCAAGCTTGGTTGTGTCCGATAAATAATATCACAGACCACACTATATATAGAAATATCAGGGTTCACAGAAAATATTATTGGCCTAACTTTTCCAGGATCACGTTTTGACTCCTTTTTGAATATTGGCACCACATTTGCTATGCGCCAATCCTTTGGGACTTATCCTGTTATTATACAATCCATAAATATTAAGAATAGGGACCTAACTATCACATTGCTTAATTCCCTTAGGACACGGAGGTGTACACCATCAGGACCTGGTGATCTGTCTATTTTAATCTTCTACCTGGGTTAGACAAGAAACATTTAAGGGTATGTTCACACGGCTTATTTTGCCGCGTATTTCGCTGCGTATTGCGCTATATGCGCGTCGAAATTTGTTGCAAAATTACGGTAATTCATAGCTCTCTTAGAGAGCTATGAATTACGCGTCGTCTCCCCACGCGTACAATACGATCGTATTGTATGCGCGGGGGGGAGAATTGACATGTCAATAGGGCCGGCCGGGTGCCCCCAGCCCCGTGCTTTGGAATTATGCACTGATCAGCGTGTGGTTTCAAAACATGTTACCTCATCCCTCAGCCCATTTTCCTCGGTAAATATGGTATAGAAAAAATTGTTTAATAGATTTGCTTTCTCCTCATTGCTCTCTACATTTCCTCCCTTACTACTTTTCAAAGGGACAACATTTTCAGTTTTAATCTTTTTACTATTAATATAGTTAACAAATATTTGGGATTGGGATTAGTTTTATTCTATTTGTCTTTCCGTTTCCAGCGTTGCTGCCTTTATCATTTTTTCACATATTTTATTTTTTCCTTATTTTTTAGTGCTTCTTCATTGGCCCCCTGTTAAGTAGCTTAAACGCTTTCTGTTATTTATTTCTCCTTTACATCTCTGTTGATCCACAGTGTCTTTTTCCTGTTTCTATTTATTTTATTTCCATAAGGTATATACCTCTCACAGTGGACGCTTAAGATGTTTTTAAAGATCTCCCATGTATTATTTGTTCTTTTATTGTTGAAGACCTTGAAGATACAACATTTAACAGTGGCACGCTTACAGTAGAGAATGTACTTGAAAAATTATGGTTTTCACTGGAGTTAAAAATCCAAACAAGTAAATCACATCGAAAAAGATCTAGTCCATATGCAATAATTACCCCAATACAGTGCTCTCTCAAGTAACAATGGCCTCAGAATACAATGCGTTCAACATACAGCGGGTACGGAAAGTATTCAGACCCCTTTCAATTTTTCACTCCTTGTTTCATTGCAGCCATTTGGTAAGATCCAGATATTTCATTTTTTTTTGCTCATTAATATACACTCTGCACCACATCTTGAAAGAAAAAAACCCAGAAATTTAGACATTTTTGCAAATTTATTAAACAAGAAAAACTGAAATATCACATGGTCATAAGTATTCAGACCCTTTGCCCAGTATTGAGTAGAAGCACCCTTTTGAGCTACTACAGACATGAGTCTTCTTGGGAATGATGCAACAAGTTTTTCACACCTGGATTCTTGCAGATCCTCTCCAGTTCCCTCTGGTTGGATAGTGAACATTGGTGGACAGCCATTTTCAAGTCTCTCCAGAGATGCTCAATTGGGTTTGGGTAAGGGCTCTGGCTGGACCAGTCAAGAATGGGCACAGAGTTGTTCTGAAGCCACTGCTTTGTTATTTTAGCTGTGTGCTTAGGGTCATTGTCTTGTTGGAAGATGAACCTTCGGCCCAGTCTGAGATCCAGAGCACTCTGGAAGAGGTTTGTATCCAGGATATCTCTGTACTTGGCCGCATTCATCTTTCCTTCAATTGCAACTAGTCGTCCTGTCTCTGCAGCTGAAAAACACCCCCATAGCATGATGCTGCCACCACCATGTTTCACTGTTGGGATTGTATTGGGAAGGTGATGAGCAGTGCCTGGTTTTCTCCACACAAACCGCTTAGAATTAACACCACAAAGTTCAATCTTTGTCTCATCAAACCATAGAATCTTATTTCTCATAGCCTGGGAGTCCTTCATGTGTTTTTTTTGCAAACTGTATGTGGCCTTTCATATGTCTTGCACTGAAGAGAGGTTTCCATCGGCACACTTTGCCATACAGCCCTGACTGGTGGAGGGCTGCAGTGATAGTTGACTTTGTGAAACTTTCTCCCATCTCCCTACTGCACCTCGGGAGCTCAACCACAGTGATCTTGGGGTTCTTCTTTACCTCTCTCACCAAGGCTCTTCTCCCACGATTGCTTAGTTTGGCTGCACGGCCAGGTCGATGAAAAGTTGTGGTCGTCCCAAACTTCTTCCATTTAAGGATTATGGAGGCCACTGTGCTATTAGAAACCTTGAGTGGTGCAGAAATTCTTTTGTAACCTTGGCCAGATGTGTGCCTTACCATAATTCTGTCTCTGAGCTCCTTGGGCTGTTCCTTAGACCTCATGATTCTCATGTGCTCTGACATGCACTGTGAGCTGTGAGTTTTTATATAGACAGGTGTGTACCTTTTCTAATCAAGCCCAATCAGTTAAATTAAACACAGTTGGACTCCAATGAAGGAGTAGAACCATCTCAAGGAGGATCAGAAGGAAATGGACAGCATGTGAATTAAATATGAGTGTCACAGCAAAGGTTCTGAATACTTATGACCATGTGATATTTCAGTTTTTCTTGTTTAATAAATTTGCAAACATATCTACATGTCTATAGAAACATATATGTATGCAAGGCTCGTCCAGGCTCTCCGCAGTTTCCACCCGCCGGACTTATTTCACATACATGTAAAGAAATAACAGCTGGCTATTTCATATGTTTAACAGCAGTACTCAGTATCATTAAATAACCATGTATAGTGGCTACACTAAGTTACATGCATAGCAACATAGTTGCAAGCTGTAAACATTGCCCTACCTGCACGATTATATACAGAAGATGCAGCAGCAAGGAATAACAGCTGATCGTAGGGCGAAATTAGCCCGTGTATTTGAGGACACACAAGGGATAACACAAGAAAGAACAAGGAATTTTCAGCACTCGTGCTCGGGGTAAATTAGGAAAAGTTGGTGAGTTGAAAAAACGCACTTTATTGGACAAGAGTAAAAAAGGTTTTAAAATCACAGAAACACTACATCTTGTTGACGCGTTTCAGGCCAGTTAGATGGCCCTTAGTCATAACACAATCGTAGTAGAAACAAAACCAATATATAACCACTTCCTGAAAGCAATTAGCGAAATGCACCTGAACTTTAACTCTTTATATGGTGTATAAAAGACATTGCTTGAAGATTAGATATATGACATATAAAATGTACACTATAATCTTATGCAAACAGATTAATACAGAGAATATGACATATATTTAATAATATATACATAAGGTCCAATCTATAATTCAGGCCTGCAGGATATCGTGTATCTAAAATAAGAATCCATGGGCTTCTCTATAGGTGAGTAACCTCCTCCAATCTCCCCCGTGGGGGGGTTTGTTAACCTGTTCTATAGCCCTAACACGAAAAGAACTCAGATCTCCTGCATGATCGTCTCTAAAGTGCTTGGACGCACCCGAGACGCTTCTTGTACTAGTGTGACTAACGTCATAAATATGCTCCCTAATTCTCACATGTAGGCTTCTGGTGGTACAGCCAATATACTGGAGCTCACATTGATCACACCAAATCATATATACCACATGATCACTGTGGCAATTTATGAATGAGGTGATAGTATATGATTTTTTGGTAGCATGGGACAAAAACGTATTTCCTTTGATCATATATTTGCAGAGATTGCATCTGCTCGTTCCACACTTGAAAGAGCCTTTTAAATCTAACCATCTCTTGTTTTTGTTCTGAGCGTTCATATACATGCTCGGTGAGACGATGTTACCTATTGATTTTGACTTAGTGGAAATAAATCTGCAACCCTGTTCTAAAATTTTTCGTAGCGAAGGATCCATCGAGAGTATGGGTAGATATTTTTTAACAATATTTACAACATGAGAAAATTGGCGACTAAAGTGTGTTATGAAACTAATTTGATGGTCATTATTAGATTTCGGTCTAGAATTATGTAACAATTCTGACCTTTGTTTGGTTTCCACTTTGGTAATAGCCTGTTGTATTTGATACGATTTGTATATCCCCTTTGTTTGAGTCCATCAGATATGATGGATTTCTCCCTTTCATATGCATGTTGTGTGCTACAATTTCGCTTGGCCCTTATGAACTCTCCTACAGGTAAGTTGTTGATGACATGTCTGGGATGACAGCTGGAGGCTCTAAGTATCCCATTTCCTGAAATGGGTTTCCTGTATGTGCAGGTGTTAATCTTTCCATTTGTGATGTCTGCAGTTAGTTTTAAATCCAAAAATGTAATTTCGATTTTATTGCTTTCCCAAGTAAAATTTAGGTTTTCTTGATTACCGTTAATGTAATCTACAAATTTTGGGATTGCAGCAGGTGAACCTTTCCATATAATCAAGGTATCATCTATGTACCTGCTGTAAAAATAGATGTCTTCTGAAAAGGGATTATGGATGGAATATATGAATTTCTCCTCCCACCAAGCAACGTATATGTTTGCAAGTGATGGGGAGAAACACGAGCCCATTGGGCAACCCTGAATTTGCAAAAAAAAATTTTTATCAAATAAAAAATAATTATGCTGTAACAGAAATTCTACAACTGTAACAATGTATTGTTTAATGGTTTCATCATAATCTGTGTATTTATTTAATTGACAATTCAAGGCTGTAAGTGCCAAAGAGTGTGGAATGGAAGTGTATAATGCCGATATGTCACAAGATACCCATGTATAAGATGTATGCCAAATGGTGTTCTCTAGATATTTGAGAATATCTCTGGAATCCCTTATGTAGCTAGGTGAGCGTAGTACCAAAGGTTGCAAATGTCTATCTACCCACATATTCAAATTTGAGTATGTGGGTAGATAGACATTTGCAACCTTTGGTACTACGCTCACCTAGCTACATAAGGGATTCCAGAGATATTCTCAAATATCTAGAGAACACCATTTGGCATACATCTTATACATGGGTATCTTGTGACATATCGGCATTATACACTTCCATTCCACACTCTTTGGCACTTACAGCCTTGAATTGTCAATTAAATAAATACACAGATTATGATGAAACCATTAAACAATACATTGTTACAGTTGTAGAATTTCTGTTACAGCATAATTATTTTTTATTTGATAAAAAAAATTTTGGGCAAATTCAGGGTTGCCCAATGGGCTCGTGTTTCTCCCCATCACTTGCAAACATATACGTTGCTTGGTGGGAGGAGAAATTCATATATTCCATCCATAATCCCTTTTCAGAAGACATCTATTTTTACAGCAGGTACATAGATGATACCTTGATTATATGGAAAGGTTCACCTGCTGCAATCCCAAAATTTGTAGATTACATTAACGGTAATCAAGAAAACCTAAATTTTACTTGGGAAAGCAATAAAATCGAAATTACATTTTTGGATTTAAAACTAACTGCAGACATCACAAATGGAAAGATTAACACCTGCACATACAGGAAACCCATTTCAGGAAATGGGATACTTAGAGCCTCCAGCTGTCATCCCAGACATGTCATCAACAACTTACCTGTAGGAGAGTTCATAAGGGCCAAGCGAAATTGTAGCACACAACATGCATATGAAAGGGAGAAATCCATCATATCTGATAGACTCAAACAAAGGGATACAAATCGTATCAAATACAACAGGCTATTACCAAAGTGGAAACCAAACAAAGGTCAGAATTGTTACATAATTCTAGATCGAAAATCTAATAATGACCATCAAATTAGTTTCATAACACACTTTAGTCGCCAATTTTCTCATGTTGTAAATATTGTTAAAAAATATCTACCCATACTCTCGATGGATCCTTCGCTACGAAAAATTTTAGAACAGGGTTGCAGATTTATTTCCACTAAGTCAAAATCAATAGGTAATATCGTCTCACCGAGCATGTATATGAACGCTCAGAACAAAAACAAGAGATGGTTAGATTTAAAAGGCTCTTTCAAGTGTGGAACGAGCAGATGCAATCTCTGCAAATATATGATCAAAGGAAATACGTTTTTGTCCCATGCTACCAAAAAAATCATATACTATCACCTCATTCATAAATTGCCACAGTGACCATGTGGTATATATGATTTGGTGTGATCAATGTGAGCTCCAGTATATTGGCTGTACCACCAGAAGCCTACATGTGAGAATTAGGGAGCATATTTATGACGTTAGTCACACTAGTACAAGAAGCGTCTCGGGTGCGTCCAAGCACTTTAGAGACGATCATGCAGGAGATCTGAGTTCTTTTCGTGTTAGGGCTATAGAACAGGTTAACAAACCCCCCCGCGGGGGAGATTGGAGGAGGTTACTCACCTATAGAGAAGCCCATTGGATTCTTATTTTAGATACACGATATCCTGCAGGCCTGAATTATAGATCGGACGTTATGTATATATATTAAATATATGTCATATTCTCTGTATTAATCTGTTTGCATAAGATTATAGTGTACATTTTATATGTCATATATCTAATCTTCAAGCAATGTCTTTTATACACCATATAAAGAGTTAAAGTTCAGGTGCATTTCGCTAATTGCTTTCAGGAAGTGGTTATATATTGGTTTTGTTTCTACTACGATTGTGTTATGACTAAGGGCCATCTAACTGGCCTGAAACGCGTCAACAAGATGTAGTGTTTCTGTGATTTTAAAACCTTTTTTACTCTTGTCCAATAAAGTGCGTTTTTTCAACTCACCAACTTTTCCTAATTTACCCCGAGCACGAGTGCTGAAAATTCCTTGTTCATACTTCTGCTTTGGATCCCGCAGTCGGATACCTACCTCTCTTCAGTGCACCGTGTGTGGAAGGGGAGCAGTCAGATCCTATATGGACTTCAAATGCCGGTGAGAGTTTTCTGTTTTCTTTTTATTGTTATAACAAAAGAAAGGACAGAGTTAAAACAACTGTTCTTGGACCTTGAAAAGGCAAAAATAAAAGAAATGAAGGTGTGTTGGGACCAGCAATCGCTACACACTTATTTACATAAAAAGATAATTCCTAGAGGACTGCGCCTAAAAAAAGCACCATCCTTTGTGGCCACAGAGGACTTTATGTTAAAATGGAATCAAGTGTTAACAGACTGTTCTCTGGCGTTAATCAGTTTAATTGTTGAATATGAGACTGAGAAGTTGCAACAAATTGAATTACAAGTACAAGAATTGGAAAATAAAATACAAGCATTTACAAATGACAGTCAGCACAGTGCTTAATAACAAGTTAAAGGACACTTTAAATGATCTAGAAAATATCATTATGGAAAATAAAAAGAAAAAATATATAATGGACACTGAAGATTACAAAAACGATAGAATATATACATTGCCAAAAACGGGACAGTCAAATACTCCTAAATCCATATTAAAGAAAAAAAGATGGCAGCAACAGGACAATAGAGCTGTCAGCTTTACAGATTTAGATAGCACCGACAGTGGTAACACTGATTCTGAAAGAGATATTAATCATGCACATAGGTCAGAGAATTCACAACCACAACAGCAAATATTCGGGGAGGACACGGAGGAAGAAGAAGGAGGAATAACAACAAGAAGAAATGGAAGAAATTATGTTCAGAAGAAACGGACATACTGGAGAAAAAAATAGATGACTTGCAGGTGGTGGTATTCACACCCACGATACTTACCGCAGCACAAATGGAAGTTCTCAAGTTGGGACTTAATTTTGCACCCTCCACTAATTTTGATCTATTTAGCACAGTACTTGATGTCAATAAATTTGCGAGACTGTTAACTGTTAAAAAACATTTCTTTTCAGATTCTACAGTATGTGGAGAAATATTGCAGAAAAGTAATATATATAACGAGTTCATAGAACTAGAATTTCAGGAGCAGTTAACGTTAAAAAACTTACAGGAGCTAAATAAAGAAGGGGAGATATTAAATAGTCAAGATATCAAGGATTATGATAAAATAATCCATAACATGCCTAATCCAGATTTCTACCCCCTCAAAACAAGGGTCCCCGCTTTGGATGCTTTCCAAAATATCATGGAAAAAGATCTTACAGCATTACAACAAAAGATAAAAAAGACAGGATAGAAATAAAAATAAAAACAAAAATAAAAACTATAGAGTAAACAACTTGGAGTCAAATAAAAGCTTTAAAAGAGTTAAAAAAGAACAAAAACCTAGTGATAAAAAAAAGCAGACAAAGGGGGGACCACGGTAGTAATGGATCGCAACTTATACATTAAACAGGTAAAATTAATCCTGGAGGATAAAAATACTTACCATAAGTTACAAACAAATCCAACAGAAACTTTTCAAAAAGAAGTGGAAAAATTGCTACAGGAAGGGTTAGCTTTAGGAGCCATAACAGATAAAGAGACAAAATATCTCTGTGTTACAGACCCGGTAACACCCATTTTTTATGGTGTACCTTAGGTACATAAGAATATCTTCCCCCGGGGCTAAGACCTATTATTTCAAGCAATGGCTCTCTTAATGAGCGACTCAGCAATTGGCTGGATATCCATTTGCAGCCTATAGTCCAGAGGATTCTGGGCTACATAAAAGACACGAAGGCAGTGCTACAAGTCTTGATAGAAAAACAATGGAGTGATAATCACACGTGGCTATGTTGCGATGTTGTCAGTTTATACTCAAGTCTACCACATGATATAACCATAGCTGCAGTTGCATTTTTTTCTACAACACTTTAGTGATTATGATCCTTCACTCCAGGAATTTATAATGCTTACAGTAGAATACCTTCTCAAAACAAAAATTTCTTTAAATTTGAAGACAAGTATTATTTACAGCTGTTAGGAGCCCCTATGGGAGGCAAATCCTCCCCCTCTCTCGCCAATATTTTAATGGCATGGTGGGAACATGGTGTCATCTATAATAATGATAATCCTTTCCTGGACTGTATCCTGTGGTATGGGCGCTACATCGACGACCTCCTAATTATATGGGGTCGCGATGTAGCGCTCATACAGTCTTTCATGGAATATATCAATTCTAATTCATATAATCTCAAATTCACTTGTAATTGGAGTAAAGAGGGTGTGCCATTCTTGGATCTCTTCCTGAGAGGTGACGTAGAATCAGGATGCATCATTACCTCACTATACAGAAAACCAAATGCTGGCAATTCTATTCTTAAAGCAGATAGTTGCCACTCTCCACATACAGTGGCAGCAATCCCATATGGGGAGTATATCAGGGCCAAAAGATCCTGTACTAAGGAGGAAGACTACCATTATGAAGAAAAAATAATAGACCAAAGATTAAGACATAGGGGATATAAAGAAAATATTCTGGAGGAAGCAAAAAAGAAAATAAAAACTAAATCTCAACAAGAGCTATTATCCCAAAATACATATACTCATAACCCCAAAAAAAAACAACAAGTCGTTTGTTTTTTTCCACTAAATACAGTAAAAATTTTAAGGCCCTGTTCTATAAAAATTTGAATATCTTGAATATCAAGATCCTATCTTGGAAAAAATCTTGGAAGATGGCACCATGTGTATACCCAAACGATGCAACACTCGGCTTTCTCTTAAAGGTTTTTTCCCTGTTGGTGGTACACAGTGTAATCTATGTAATAAAACAGTGAAAACTTCGGTTTTTAGCGATACATCAAAAGAAAGAAAATATAACATACTACATTTCTTAAACTGTGATAGCCACCACGTTGTGTACACAATAGAATGCACCATATGCAACAAGAAATATATTGGAAGCACCACAAGAAAATTAAAAACTAGGATAGCGGAACATCTATAAAATATCCAAAAAAATCAGAAACTATCAGGTGTAGCCAGACATTTCAATGAGCAGCATGAAGGAAATTGTGCTGGCTTTGTTTTCTATGCAAGTGAACAAGTGGAGAAACCCTATAGAGGAGGTAACTGGACACGGAAAGTAAGACACAGAGAGGCCTTTTGGATCCTAAACCTAGACACTAGATCTCCTAAAGGTTTCAATTACAAAACAGATCTATTCTACATTTATAAGTGCGCTCTCTATAGTGTTTGGCACATGTTGGTGCTTGGTATAGATATATTTCTACCCCCTTGTGTTTCCTCTAAATGGTTAAAAATCCACAGGATATGATGTAATATCTACTACGATGTTTATTGGCTAAAGTATGTTTTTAACTGGGACTTTCCCATTTTTATATTACTGTGACCAAGAGCCTACCGGCTCGAAACGCGTCAGACCGGGTTGCACCCGGATTTTAGCCTTGAGTACTGCTGTACTATTTAGTTTACATAATAAAGATTTCTCCTATCAAGCATTCCTGATCCGGATGTGATTAGCTTCGCCTCAGCCAGGCGCCGCCTCCGTCCTTTTGTTTATATCTACATGTCTGGTTTCTTTCCTTTCAAGATGGGGTGCAGAATGTACATTAATAAGCAAAAAAATTAACTTTTTTGATATTACCAAATGGCTGCAATGAAACAAAGAGTGAAAAATGTAAAGGGGTCTGAATACTTTCCGTACCTACTGTATAGTAATTATTCCTGGGACATTGTATGCTGAGCGTGGTTTCAATATACAACGTCATAGACACTGCCGATCTGCACAGTGACTTTGATATAATGAGCATTGTACATGAAACTCCTGTATTAGTGAGGTGCATGCAATGATTGGCTGTCTGTTAACATCTTCCTACAATACAGTGTGATACTTAATGTCCTGTACTCTTTACATGTGCCAGGATGACTGGCTCCTTTGGACACCAGGTGAGTGACCCATTTTCTTTTTTTTCTGGTACGTTGTGTGTAAAGTAAATGATCCAAAGAAGCTCCTATCCTCAAACTGCAAAACAAATTACAGCTTCCATCAGTTCTTTCTGGCTATTACATATGAGGACTTGCTTTATCTGTATTGGTTATCAGGAGAATTTTCTTTAATCTATCAGAACGAATTACTAGTTTTCCATACATTTATGGTCTCAACATACATTGGTCATTCTGGAAAAAACTAATATTGGATGTTGAGAGACCATTGTACATGGTTCTCACCAACCTAAAGGTTATGCAATTTATTTTAGAAAAAATAATGGACAATAATGGAATTTACTTTATTTCTAATAGTTTCAACTTTTTTCCCTTTTTAGGAAAGGCATATGTTTGATACTATATCATTATTAATCCAGGGATCTTTAGAGGGTGAGATGAAGCTAATGGACAATCTTTCTGGTTCTGTATGCCATCATTATGCTTTGCCTCCATATGACAAAGGCTCATGTGAAAAGCAGGTCAGTTTCAGCTATGAAATGCTTTCTATCTGCAACAGAACATTGTATTATCACCTTCATAAAGTCAGTCTTGCATAATAAATACAGTATGATCTCTGATCGCATATTCCACCATATTTTACCATTGAAGAGCTAATTGATGCACACCTCAAAATGAATTGTGTACTAAAAAATAATACAATTAAATGCTTCTATGATTGCTTGTAGTCAGACATAAAGGAAAAAATATTTTCCAGTAAGCCTTAACAAAAGCTAGAAGAAAGAGCTTTCTAGTCTAACAAATCATTTTAGGTGAATCTATTTAGAGGGAATCTGTCATATTTTGTTAATAAAAAAAAAACAAATACTAATACTTAAAGGGGTTTTCTCACCACGCTGTTTCACGGAGTCACAGGAAGCTTTTTTATACCTATTGCCTTGTTAGGCTATGGATGGTTCTATAGCAGTGATAAGCATGTTTAGCTCTCCTATAACTAGCAAAGGCATTACAAAGATGTAAGTGCAGAAGATTTAATCTTCAGTGAACAAAACTACAAGTGCTCTGAGAAGTAAAAACAATTGCTTATCTCTAAACAATAAGCTAATCTTGTTAGAGATAATGAGTCTTCTCTAAGAGTGAGCTCTCCAACCATGGTGACATCACTTCCTGTTCTCTGTCTAATCAGGAAGGAAGATTATGGAAGTAACCAGAGAAACCCGTGTTCACTCAGAGCAGATGAAATTTCATATCTCCTGACTAGGGTAAAAATCAAAAGACTAATGTATTTTGAAAAAGTCTTCAACTACCTGTCCCTACATGTTGAAAGTTAATATTTCTAGTGAGAAAACCCCTTTAATCTTTTTTTTTTGTTTAGCTGTTTTTATTTTCTGATTGTGTTTTTTTTTTATAATTGTTTTGTATGTATAGGATTGAGGGTGGCCATTTTGCCTGAGCTGCTTTTAACAGTATTTAGAGAGAGTGTCCCCTTTCACTTCCCCCCAAAAAACATAGGGTGAATGGTGGAAAAACTCATTTTTGGTATTTATTTTTGTGGAAATTTACTATGTGATATTAATGACACATTTATATTTTGTGGGTCAGTGGAGTTCTGTCGATACCAGATTTTTAAAGAGTGTTTAATGTGTTTTACAAGATTTTTTTTAGACCAATAACATCTTTCTGTCAGCTAAGCTGTGTCAGGGATAAGTTGTTATGTGGTTAGGGTTTTTATTTGTATCATCTTCTATTTTAGGGTGCATATGACATTTCCACCTTTAATTCCAATTTTATAGCAAAAGTAAGCTGACTGACACAAAGACACAATTCCGGCATTTTTTATGGTAGTGACATTTAAAAATAATGTAGTTCGAAATCTAAAGTGATCGCTAGTACAATATACTATGGTACTTGTGTACTGCAGTGTATTGTCATAAAAGAGCCCTCTTTTAAACGCCTCGGCCACAATTAGGTGAGTAGCAAGTTATATAGCCCTTCAGAGAGTAAACTTTCTGAAATGTAAAAAAGTTTTGTGAAATTTTAGGACAAACCCGGGTAAGCGTTAAACCCTATTGGGTCCCCCCCCCCCACTACTGTAAAAGGAATGGTGTTTTCCCCTCCCCGGGCTTTGGAGATTTGGGGGGATATTTCCAGGATATTTTGCCGCTAGGTATTAATTCTCTTCCAGGCACCAACAGAGCTCCATGTCCCCGACTCGAGGGGACCATACCAGTCAGGAAGAAGGGGAATTTTCCCCCTTGTTTTTTTTTAAATTCGGCCCTCACCGCCATTAGGTTTCTCCCAGCCACGCCCCCTTGTCTTCAGAATTTTTCCACAACACACTTAAATCCTCACTTTTCCAGAAGCACTTATTTATAATATAAAAACTTAACTCAGGAGTTTTTTCCCCCTCACAGATAGAACTCTATAGGCCCATAAGTGATAGGTCCCAGTTAGGAGGTAATTTTCCCCTTCAGTTAGGAAAGATAAAGGTTCCCATTGGGCGGGCATATATAGGCCCCTCGTTGGGCATATATATATTCTCCTCATAAGGCAGGTATATGTAGGTCCCCCATAAGGAGGATATGTAGGTCCTCTCAAAAGGGCGGTAATATAGGTCCTCTTAGGCGGGTTTATTGGGTTCCCTCTTAGCAGGTAAATATACCCCCATCAGTTGGGCGGGTATATATATCCATCATAAGGCAGTACTGTATAGTGGGGTCCCATCGTAAGGCAGGTATAGTGGGTCCCCCAGTAAGGCAAAAAATGTGGGCCCCCCCTTTTTGGGCAGGTATTTTTGGCCCCTACAGTTAGGCAGGTATATATGTCCCCTCAAAGGGAGTAACCTTTTTTTTAATTTTTTTTTTTTTTGAAAAGATTGAAATATAGCTTCGATATGGTTTGTCGATGTCCACATGGACCAGTTCAGACTCTATGATTTTTAATTTTTTTAAAAGGTTTTGGGGGTTCTTTTTGGTGTAAGGGTTTTATTTAAATTTAAGTATTTTTGGGTTGGAAACTATTTTTATATGGATTTTTTTTTCTATTTGTTTTAGTTTCTATATGTTGATCAGCATATAGCTTGCACCCTTTATAATGTTTTGGCAGTGCCCCTTAATTAGATATATTTACACTAACATAGAACTTTTTTTTAAAAACCTTTTAAAAGGGGGTTTCTTCAAAATTATCCCCCCCTTGCTGAGGGCAGCAAAGCTAGTGTCAGACAGCGCTTCCAGCGTGTGTCCCTTTTATGTAAGATGCTGTATTTTTTCGTGTTTTTAATGCTCAAATCTGCAGTTTTCAGCCAAAAGCCCTTCGAAGAGTCATTCAAAGAGTCATTTTTTTTTCAAACCCCCCGCCCATCTGGGGCTACCCCCCCACCTCAACGAAAAACCCCTATTAAATTTGAAAGTAGAAACATTGAATAACGCCATGGGCGGGGCACCCCTTTGGGGGGGCGGGGTAACACCTACTCATGAAAAAAGTTTTGGGGATAAATCCAAAAAGTACAGCACTACAGAAGGAACAACCCCACTGACAGTTTTTCCCCAATTTTTCTATCTTTTCAAAGTAATATTTATCAGTTGAGTGGCGGGTAGCCTCAGGGACTGGGCATGAATTAAACGGACTCTTTTCATGCTCTTTTTTCTGGCTGAAAACTGCAGATGAGCATTAAATACTCAAAAACTACACATTTTCGAATGGGGACACAGCGCTGGGAACAGCAGGTCGGACACTCTTGTTCGCCCTCAGAAAGGGGGGCAAAATCTTTTCACATTTTCTCTTTAACATTTTGAAACCTTTGGCAAAAAGTTGGGTATTGTCCTTTTGGAAGCCCCCTTTCACCCAAGCTTTACCTTCCTTTCTTGAATTTTGTTGTTTTGCCAAAAATCTTCGTTCCCTCTGATGCCTTCTATTTTGTGAATGCACCAGTCCCTCCGCACAAAACAATCCCCAACATGTGCGCGACTCCCGTTTTTCAAAGCTTCCCCCCTTTTTTTCTCCAACGTAAAAAAACGCCCTTTTGGCCAAACATTAAATTTTTTTGCAGACCACAGGACATTCCCCCAAAATGTGGGTCTTTGTTTTTGGAGCATTTTTAAAAAATAATCGGCTTTTATAGTTTTTTTTTTTGGAGCAATGGCTTCCCTGGCAAGTGGATTTTTTCCCACAGGGGTTGTTAAAACGCTTTCCGTGGATATGACAAAATCTACCGCTTCAACATACAAGGTTTTTTCTTTTGGTGTGTCTCTAAATCAAAAATGGCCAAAAAATCAGAAGCTACCACGACAGGAACATCATATAGGGTGTCCCAAATTGTTTTAAAGCCCAAAATAATCTTTGAATGTAAACTTTTGCTTTGCAAAATAATAAAAAATGCATTTAAAAATTTTTTTTCTCTCATTTTCCTCACATTTGGGAAAAAAAAATAATTTTTGTAATCCTAATGCCTAAAGCAATGTTTATTTCTGGTTTCAGTCAAAAGGGGAAAAAAAAACTATGTGTCTTTTTTTAAAAGTGGTGTAAAATTTTGATTTCAAATAATATATATTGTGACGGCTCACGCGGGGCGGCGTCGGTCCGTCCCCGGGGATTCCCCTTGGGTTTTTGGATCGCCGTCCTTGGAAACGGCAAGGGAGACAACTTGACACAGGGAACTTTAGAAATGGGCTTCGGGCCCGTTTATTGGGCACACAGTTACAGAAAAAAAACACAAAAAATAAAACCTGGTGCTGGCCCTAACTCCTCCAGAGACCCTCTCGTCCGATTCTGTGCCCACACACAGCACTTCAAAAACACAGTGTCCACAATGTGTCCCCAGGTTCCCCATACCTCTGGGGGAAAAGCTTCCCCTTTAGTCTTTGTTGCCTACTCTCGGTGGAGACCCCCCCGTCACCTGGATTAGGAGGCCCTTTTAAAAAGGGGTCCAGAGAACTTGGTTCCTTTCATTCCCCGAAAGATATTGTAGGGATTCATCACCCCCATTTTTGCAGGGCATTGTTTTTTTATAAGTTTTATCAGTGTGTGATGGAGTCAAAAAACTCCCTTTTTTGCTTTTGGACTCTTCCAGTCTCTCGTTTTCCCGTTGCAACCTGCTGATGACACCTGGACATCAACTCAGGGGCCAATTTTCCCTCTAGAGATTCTCTTGAAGCCTCTCAAAGAGAGGGACAAAAATCATTTTTTTTTTTTTCTGGGGTTTATAGGCAGGGCAGACATTGAGACTTAGTCGGAAAAAAAATCAGTTTAATAGAATTGGACTGCTTGCTTTTAAAGTTTGAATTGCAGCATTGCATATTATGTTTTGTGACGTTGCAAATATTCCAATTAAAAAAGTTATAAAAAATAAAGCATAATAATTAATAAAGCCAGCATCTGCTTTTTGTTTTAATAACATCTGGAAACCCCATATAAGGAAACCCGGTGATTTGGTTTTTTGGTATTCTTTTAAAACAAAAGGGTAGTTGGGTATATTAGTTTAAATAAAACCAAATGGTTGTAGTGGTCTTACTGGACTTTGGAGAGGTGATGACACTACTTATATCAAGATCAACACTGGGTCACAAAAAATCTTTTTCATCTTATGTATACAACGCAATACAACCTACAGGTGTTTTTCAATAAAATTTGAATACACCCAAAAATTTTTTTTTCATAAAACAAAAATGAAACCATATTAATATAAGTCATTACAAACAGCAAATTAAAAGGGCTCTTAGTCGTTCTAACACCAAACAGGGGGAAAGCATTGAAAGGAAATATTTTGCAGTCAGTGTGTTCTGTGATCTTTAATTGAAAAAAAATTGTTTTTTCTACCCACTTTTTTTTCCAGCAGACCTTTGATAGGATTTAAAAATTTTCCCCGGTTTTCAGTTTTTATTTCAAAACACTGCGTGTCAGTGTTTCCCAAAAACCCTTAACTTGTCCCCTTTTAAAATGTTTAAAAATTTTTTCAACCGTGCGTCGTTTGGCCAAAGAGCTCATTGTACCATATTGGTTATACTTTTTCCCTGAAATTAGCCTGTAGCAGGGTGCGAAGGCCACCATATAATCCAAAAATATTTAAATACTCTTATTGCAGTCGTGCATCCTTTTTGGCGCAAAGAGTCAGTTGTATGCTAGGTTATACATTTTGATAGTAAATTGCGGCTGTTGTCGTGGTGCGAAGGGCCGCCATTTTAATCCATAAAATTTTTAAAATACTATTTGCAGTCCGTGCGCTGTTTGCCGCAAAGGGGCCAGTTGTACGCAAATTATGGTTTATAATATTTCTTAGAAATTATCTTGTAGTCAGTGGTGCGAAGGCTCCCATTTAATCCCTATAGCTTTAAATATTTTATTGACCCCTTTTTCCGATACTTTTTAATCTGTGGTTCAGAGATTTAAGGTCTGCTGCGGTACAGGACGGGCATAGTCAATGTCCTTTAAACAAAAATGGTGGTTCAAATAATACGCCTTCGCCGTTTTTTAATTTTGTGGATCATGCGGGTTTAAGGGTCTTTTCTGGGTACAGGACGGGATATTAATAGCGGTCATTTTTTTCTGTTTTCTTGTTGCCTATTGTCTTGCCTAAGGAGAGCACTATCCAGTTTACTGTTGTGGCTGTAATTCCAGCTTCTCCACCTGTTTGGGTGAAAGAATTAAGGTTTTTTCCTCCCCATGACTTTAAGGTTTCCGGCTTTAATTGTTATCGACAACAGCTATCGTCAGATAATTTTTAAAAAGCTATCGCCCGATGACGATGTAAACATAATCGCTCATCATAAAAAACACTTGAAAAATTCACCTGTTTCTATGACTAAAAATTTAAATGAGTTTACTTTGAATTGAATTATTTTGAAAAAAAAAACTTTTGGTGATATTCTAATTTTTGAGAAGCACCTGTAAAATACAGATATGTGGTACAGACGTGTTGCTTGTTTTACTTTTCCCCTCAAAAAATTTAGACCCCCCTCACATTTTTGTTAATATGTGTTATATCTTTTATGGGAGAACATTTTCATCTAGGGCTGTTCTCACTTTTTGGAATTTTAGACATGTGGCGGTCCGAGTTATTTTTGAGGGAACACCAAATTTTACATTTATACAAAGTACCCTCTTTACTTTACATTGTTTATTCTTCAGTTTATTCCATGAAAATAAATTTTCAAAAAAATGTGGGGGGTGTCTACTTTTGTGGGATACGTAATCCTCTTTTTAAATGGGGGGCTGGTGAGGCCACTGTATAAAGTATTTTCAAAGGCCTAAAAAAGAGAAAATATGTGTAAAACAAAGGAATTTGGAATTGCTCCATGCAGCCAAAGCACCTGGCCCCTTCCGCCTCTCCCCCAAGAAAAATAAATAATTTTTCAGGTGAATGGTGAAAAGCTTTACCGTATAGTACAAGTGACATATTATCTTTATTATGAAGGTAAATATAATTTCATCGATACCCAAATATTTTAGGCCACTTTTTATTCCAATTTATTGGGGAAGCAAGTCAAAAAGTCACTGAATATCAAAGACTAAAACTTAACTCTTACTTGTATGTTACATATAGTTAGTTACATATTTTTGGGGGCCAAAAAAAAGACATACGCCATCCAGTCCCCCATTTTGTTTAAAGTTTAAAGTTTTGACCGAGGAAGGCAAAAAACCCCATGAGGTTGAATTTGCCTCATGTTAGGGAAAAAAAAACCTTCCCAACTTCAATCTGGAAATCAAATAAATTCCTGGTTTAAAAATGAAATGTATCCAACCTTTTTCAAATCCTAGTCCCTTAACTTGTTATATTATCACGCTCCAAAAAATGCATCCAAAAGCCCTTCTTGAATTTGTTAGTAAATTTACCATCAAAATTTTCCTCGGCAGGGGTTCCACAGTCTCACCCCCTTAAACAGTAAAGAACCATTCTATGTTTATGTAGAAACTTCTTTCCTCAAGACGTAGGGTGCCCCCTTGTTCTAGATACAGTCCGGGTATAAAAAAAATCTTTAGCGAGATCTCTATATTGGCCCTTAAAATATTTAAACATATTAATTATGTCCCCGAAGCTGTTTTTCTCTAAACCAAAATAACCCTAACCTTGCAATTTTTCTGGGTATTGCATCCCCCATCCTTTTTTATTTTTGTTCCCCACCTTTCTACTTTCAAGCTCTACAATTCTTTCCTGTGCACTGGTGCCCAAAAATGTACACAATATTCCATGTGTGTCAAACCAGTAATTGTATAATGGGAAAATAAGTTCTCATCTGTGCATCTACCCCCCTTTTATAGAACCCATGATCCATTAGCCTTGGCTGCTGCTCCCTGACATGGCGCTACATTTAAGTTTTACTGTCCCCCGGGTTTCCCAAGTCTTTCCATTCACTTTTCCCCAGTTTTTTTTTCCTTTTAACATGTAATCGTAAGGATTTTTCCCCCCATGTGCAAACCTTGCATTTTATCAGTTTTAAATATTTTGAGCGATTATTTGGCCATCGACAGGGGTCGAGGGTTGCGCCTCATCGACAAGATTTTCGAGGGTTGATGATGATGACGCCGATGACCTTTAAAAGTCATGGGAGAGAACAACACCTTCATTCTTACACCCAAACGGGCTGGAAAAGCGGGGAATTAAAAATCCACAACAGTCAAAAGGAACGTGTACAGCTTAGGAAAACACACTTGGGTTTTAAAAAAAACCCCAAGAAAAAAAAAACACACCATTACTATCCCTGTCTTTCACCCCAAACAGAGCCCTTTAAACCTGCATGACCCCAAAAAAAAAGGTGCCAAAGGCAGTAATTTGAACCCCATTTTTTCTTGAACTGGACATTAAAATCCCCGTCCTGGAACGCAGCTGAGCCCCCAAAAACCCAAAATGACCCCCCAATTTAAAAAATGCGGGAAAAAGGGGCTTTCAAACCCCCATTTTAGTTTAAATGGACATTGACTATTCCGTCCTGGGCCACAGCAAGCCCCAAACCTCATGACCCCAGATTAAAAAAGTGCCGGAAAAAAAAGGGGCTTCGCCACCATTTAGTTTCATGGAAATTTCATCCTGTCCTGGGCCACAGATGGCCCAAAAACCCCATGACCCAGATTAAAAAAAGCGGAAAAAGGGGTCTTTTCAACCACCTTTTAGTTTCCTGGACATTGACTATACCTGTTTGGGCACAGCATGAAACCCCCCAAAACCCGATGACCCCCAAATTTAAAAAATGCCGGAAAAAGGGGTCTTTCAACCACTATTTTAGTTTCAGGGGCATTGATATATTCCGGGCCCCAGCATGAGCCCAAACCTGCATGCCCCCCGATTAAAAAGTGCCGGAAAAAGGAGTCTTTGACCACCATTTTGTTTCACTTGGGCATAGACTTCCCTGGTTTCCGGGGCCCCGCATGAGCCCCAAACCCGCAGACCCCCGATTAAAAGTGCCGGGAAAAAAAGTCTTTCAAACCATTTTAGTTTCATGGACATTGCTATACCGTCCCAGGCCACAGCATGACCCCAAACCTGCATGACCCCCGATTAAAAAGTGCCGGGAAAAAGGGTCTTTTAAACCACCATTTTAGTTTCCCCTAATAAAATACCTGTCGGGCCCAGCATGAGCCCCAAAAAACCCGCATGACCCAGATTAAAAAAGTGCCGGAAAAAGGAGTCTTTCAACACCATTTTAGTTTCACTGGACATAGATATCCCCCGTCCCGGGGCCCCCAGCATGAGCCCCAAACCGTATGACCCCCAGATTAAAAAAATGCCGGAAAAAGGAGCTTTAACCACCCTTTTAGTTTCATGGAATAGACTATCCCTGTCCTGGGCCACGCATGGGCCCCCAAAACCCGCTGACCCCAGATTAAAAAATGCCGGAAAAAGGATCTTTCAACCCCCCCTTTTAGTTTCACTGGACATTGCTAACCTTCCCGGGGCCCCCCATAGCCCCAAAACCGCATGACCCCCGATTAAAAAATGCCGGAAAAAAGGAGTTTTTCAATCACCCTTTTTGTTTCACTGGACAATTGACTATACTGTCCTGGGCCACAGCATGAGCCCCCAAACCTGCAGACCCCAGATTAAAAAGTGCCGGAAAAAAAGGGGTCTTTTAACCCCCATTTTAGTTTCACTGGACATTGTATACTGCCTGGGGCCCCAGCATAGCCCCAAACCTGCATGACCACAGGTTAAAAAGTGCCCGGAAAAAAGAGTCTTTTTAAAAAACCATTTTATTTCATGGAATAGACTATCCCGTCCTGGGCCACAGCATGAGCCCCAAACCTGCATGACCCAGATTAAAAGTGCCGGAAAAAGGAGTCTTTCAACCCCCATTTTTGTTTCACTGGACTATACTGTCCCTGTCCTGGGGAGCGCTTGCCCCCCGTATGGTGGGCAAATGAGCTTCACTTGGAAATACGGTGGTTAACGTCTGTTCCACCCAGGTGCCCTTTTCTTGGGATTCTTTTTCTCATTTTATTCAACATGCTGGAGGAAATTGCCTGTACTTTGTTCTTGTCCCTGCTCCTAAACCTGTCCTCGAATAACCTAATCTGGTCAAGTTTTCCTTACCTCCCTTTTACAATTAGAGGATTTTTTTTTCCAGTATTTTGTACAGCAATTTTTTTGTATTAAAATTTTGAAAACAATTTTTAAAAAAGGATGGGAAACCCACCATGTCTTTGTTTCTCTTTTTTTAATGTTTTAAATGGGTTTTCTCAAAACAGGGGTTGATAGTATGTCAAAAAATCTTGCAAAAAAAAATCATTTTTCAAAAGGCCATTTAATGTGTCCACCTATTTGTTCTGACAGCACCACACCCTTGAGAAATTTGACAATTGTGAAGAAAAAAATGTCGTTTTGAAACAAAAAAAATTTTTATTTAGGACCCGTATATAGCGATGTCCAGCAAAAAGCCCCCAAAAAAATTTAAGCAGACCTTGAGCCACTTTGGACAATTGTGAAGAACAATGTCTTTAGAAAAAATTTTTTTTATAAAGGACTTAGTATAGCGCATGTCAAGCAAAATGCCCCCAAAAATTTTAAAGCTGACCCTTGAGCCACTTTGGACAATTGTGAAGAACAAATGTCTGTTTGAAAAACATTTTTTTTTATAGGGCCGTAGTTAGCTGCATGTCACAGCAAAATGCCCCCAAAATTCAAAGCATACCTTGAGACACTTTGGGACAATTGTGAAAAAACAAATTCTGTTTGAAAAAAACATTTTTTTTATAATGGGACCTTTAGTTTTTTCTGCTTTCAAAGCAGCAGACCCAAAAAAATTTTTAAATTACTTCTCAGCCCTGTTAAAATTGGGGGGGGAGAAATGCCCCTTTGAAACCCCATTTCTGTTCCAAAGGACCATGTTTTTGTGTATCTCACAGCTACAGACCCCCAAAAAAATTTAAAAAATGACTTTTCATGGGCTATTAAAAAAATTGTGGGGAGAAATGCCACTTAAAAACCACATTTTCGTTCCAAACGACCAAAATTAAGCTGTATCTCACACCAACAAGACCCCAAAAACCCTTGACAATGCAAAAACTTCTAAAAATAAAATGAGTAAATGGAATACGGTGTTGTTTATGAACCTTTCTGCTTTTACGTCTTTTTCACAGCAAAACCAGCAAAATAACGTTGGGAAAGAGAATAAAAAATTTCAGTAAGAAATGATAAATTTTAAAAAAAGTTTTCAAGAGGACCATTTCTGTTTTAAGAGGAATGTGAAGTAGACCGGGAAAATAAACGGGGGACCTCGACAATTGGGGCCACAACATCACAAGGATCCTGCCTGATTCTCTGATGAAAGTCAAACGATAATTATTGTGGAAAGCCCCATGCGTTTGTCTGTAAAGACTCCACCAGCGTGGAAGTCCGCTCAGATATGACCTGGTGCTGGGCAGGACAAACATTCACGGCATGGCGAGCGAGCTCGGGCCCTTCATCCATTTTGGATACCCCAAATTATTTGGGCCCGAACAATACAAAAAAATCGGTTTGAGGCGCAGAAGTCGTGCACCATGATCTTTTAGCTGGTCTCTTGTGGTGATGTGTGCCCTGATTGCATGGTTGGTGGGTGGTAAATAAAGTTGCCAGGGTCACCCATTAGGTTTTCCCACCTTGTCTGTGCTGCTGCTGCCGCACGCCTACTTGGCACTCTACGCTATCACGTCGTGGTTGTTCCACCGTAAATTTGGGGAACGTGAAGCGACGCAACAGTGTCCCCATTTGACAATCAGCAAGGTCTCCTTTTCCCCTAAATCCGCTTTCTCTCTGCAAACTCTCTTCTGGACCTCTACAATCAGGTTTCCGCCCCCTCCCCCCACAGAAACTGCCCTTTTTAAAGTCTCTAACGATCTCCACCTGCTAAATCTCAGGGAAAAATACTTTTGTTGGTTCTTCTGGATCTCTCTGCAGTTTTGCACTGTTGTCCCCCATTTTCTCTCACTGCTGGGCACCATTGGCCTCCAGGACATCTTTTCCCGTTTGGTTTTTTCCCTACCTCTTGCCCCTTTCTTCAGGTTCATTTGGGGTTTCTACTTCCCCCCCTTTCCCCTCTTGCCTTTGGGGTCCCTCGGGGGTCAGTTCTTGGCCCATCCTCTTTAAATCTATACACCCCCCCATTGGGCCCAAACCATCGTAGTTTGGCTTCCAGTCCTTCTCTACGTGATGACACTCAGTTATACACCCCCTCCCGTGCCTCACTTCCTGCCTGCTACAAAACCCAGTGACTGTCGCCCGCGTCTCAACATCATGCCTCTCTCTTTTACAACTAAACCTCACCAAAACCGAACTTCTTGTTTTTCCCCCATCTCAACCAACCCCATCTGCTATTTCTCTCTCGTGTGTGGCATCCCCTAATCCTAGTCAGCGGGCCCCCGGTGCTTGGGGTTATTTAGACCCTGATTGTTTTTCACCCATATACCCAATCCCTTGCGCGCTCCTGTACTTGCACCCCAAGAAATCTCCGAAACCCCCTTTTCTCATGTGGAAACAAAATCAAACTCTCTTTTGTTTTAAATTCACTCTTCCCTTTCTACTGTAACTCCTGCTTATTGGGGCTCCCCCCCTTAAACTCTCCCCCTCCAATTGCCCTGAATGCAGCAGCCCGGTTGTCTTTCTTCAGCCGCTTACCCCTGCCCCTACCCTGTGTCACTCGCTCCCTGGTTGCCATCCAGCACGAAAACACTAAATCATCACTTTCACCCCTAAAGCTCCCCATGTTTCCCCCCATACATCTCCTCCCTCTCTCTGTCTCCACCCTGCCCGCTCTTCGCTCAGTACAGACTCAAACTACAACTAAAATCATCCGAACCCCCATCCCCGTCTTAAAAGATTTTCACGTCCCCTTGCACCCATTCTCGGGAAACAGGGCCCCCCACTACCAAAAGGCACAACCCCAAAGCCTTCGTAGTTTTAAGATTTGCCCTAAAACACATCTCCTCAGGGGCCACCCAAACCATTAATTGCAAAACCCCAAACCTTTTTATCACACACATTCCTGTCACTCCCTACATTTAGGGCACTCACGGGGCACTTATCTGTATATAGATGTACAGTAAAGGTGGCGGGTTTCCCAAACCCTTTATGAAAAACCTCCCCATATTTAAAAAAACATGGGGGGCCATTTTAAATCTAGCACTTCCCCCTTTTGGGTTTCCCCCAGGCCCCTTTTAAGATTTGAAAGCTCTTGCGAGCAGGGCCCTACACCTTGTGTCCCCACCTGTAAGTAGGGGTTCCTTTGTGTAATTTTCTGTTTTTGCCCTTGAAATTTTAAAACCCTCTCATTGAAAAAGTGCGGGGAAATTTTGTTGGGCTATATAAATAAAGATTTTTATTATTTTTTTATTTCCTTTTTTTGGGGTGGGGGGAAAGGGAAAGGGAAAAATGTTTGAGTTTTGTTTTGCCCGGGGGGGAACCCCAGGAGGGGGGCCCCCCATAATGTTGTTCTTTTTGGAGGGCCCCTTAATCCCGAGGATCATTTTGGGAGGAAATGGAGCATCCAAGCACTCATGTGAGAGATGGAGCCTTGAATTTCCCCAAACCTCTGGGGCAAGGGGGAAATACAAACTGATCTTCCTCATCTTCCCCCCTCCCCCCTCAAATTTTCCCCCAAAAACCCCCTTTCCCCAAAGGGGAGGGACGTCGGTAACGTCGGTGTTCCCAGGAATCCCCCTCCTCCCCTCCTTTCCCCTGCCTCCGGCACAGCTTCAACACAGCCCGACTTGCCCGAGATGATTCACCCCGAGAGCTGATGCACCCCCTTGCACTAACTCTGGACCCAAAACCAAATGCCTAATGAAGACCGATGAAAATTTTGGAAACCCGTGGGCCCTTTTGGGTTTTTACGGAGAGAAAGGGTCCGTGTCCGCACTGTGTCCCCTCTCCTACTCCGTGTGGTGGGGCCCTTTTTTTCAGAGTGTCCAACGAATTTTTTTCCCCGAAAATAAGATTTACCCCCAAAGCTCATGCCCGACAAGGGGGATTGTCCGCCACGACCCTTTTTTTTGGGCTTTTTTTCAAAAACGGCAAGGGTGGTTTCAGAGCTCTTTACCTCCTCCACTCCCCGGGGGCTCAAACCCCCCAGGTCCGCAAAGTTGTTTTCAGGCCCTGTTTTCACTTGTACTTGCGTAATGGCATTGCAACTGCTGGGGCCCCAAAACACTTTTTGGGATGTGGAGGGGGGAATTCCAGCGTGTTGGGCCACGTCAACAATGAGATGGGGGTTTTAAAAGGGGGGCCAGTGACCGCTGCAAACCCGCCAGGCAGGACGAAGCAGGGTTTTGGGGAAAGGCGGAAGTGCAAACTTTGACTTCGAGCCTTCCTCAGCAGGCAGTCCAGACCCGGGTAGCTCTTTAGAAAAATTTTTGAAGACAAGGTTCATGACATTTGCCAGGCAAGGGAAAGTGCTTTCCTCCTACCGATCTAAGGCGACCAGAAGATTTTTTGCCCGTTATCGCACACCACCTTGCCTGGCCCCAAGGTTTTTTCCCCCCAGCCAGCGCCTTCCCCGGGCTCGTTGCGGGGGAGCCGCCACAGCCCCCTGACCTGTGGGTGGACGGTCTCCAAACAATAAATTTTTAACATGGCCTGATTTTTCTGGGCAAAGTGTGCCACCAGAGGCCTTGGGGGGAAAAAACCCTGCACCTTCCCCGCGGTTTTTTTAAAACGGGCCGGCGTGAGAACCACCGCACCCCCCGAGCATCCCCCCAGCTCACCCAGTGAGCTGGGCACAGAGTAAAGCGGGGTTGGCCGTAAATTACTAGTTCCCTGTGTTCCGGGGGCAATGGAAATTTTTTTTGGCCCCAGTTTCAGACAAAACGCTTGGGAAATTTTTTGATGACACTGGCTGGCCAGGGGGGAAGGCTTTTCTGGGCAAAGAAATGCCTGCTCGGCTTTGGATTGGGGGCGAAAGGGCCATGAGTGGCGGAAACCCCATCTGTGTACCAAGGAAAGGAAAAATTTTCCCAAGGGCCAAAAGCCGGGCAATCCCGGGGACATTCAGGCTTTTGGCTTTGGGGGGTTTTGGGGTTTTTAAGTGTTTTCTTCTGCTCCCAAAACCTGGAAGACAGAAAGGCGGCTGCTAAAGGCCCGCTGTAGGGCGTGCAGGTCTTCAACTGGCGGAAGGAGAAGGGGTAGGTTGGGTCTTTGGTGGTTTGCTGGTGGTTCGGGCGAGGTGGAGGCTGAAGCGGGGGGCTTTCCCTGTATGACTCTGAAGCATGGGAGTGAGGAACGCTTGGGGGTGGGGAGGAGGAGGAGGCGGAGACGGGGGTTTTTTGTGACAGTGGTTGGGGGGCCCGGGGCGTCGGTTGGCCTTTTTTGGCCCAAATTTGTTGCCTCCTTTCAACTCATGCATTCGCTGCATTGATAGACATGTGGTTTGGGGGTTAACCCCTAAGGTTTTGCCCCCTTTCTTTTGCGTTTACGGCAAAAGGGGGCATATGCATCATGGGTGAATCAAGGGTTGCTCAAAGAAGGCCCCGGCTTGAGAGGCTGGGCCTTTTTGAGGCGATAACGAGGAGGGGGGGGTTTGGCCGACCGTGGTGGGGGAAAATATCAGCGGACTTCTGCGACCGCCCTCTCCCTTTTTGAGGCGGAACCCGTTCTGAATACCCCATCTTTCCTCTTGTCCCGTGATGAAGCGCTCGCAAGCAAAATTGCTGAAAAGCCCACGTTGGATCTGCTTCGTCATTATCTCATCAACAAGGGTGACTTTGTCGTCCTGAATTCTGCATCCAGGACTGCGGGTACAAGCAAGAGAGACGCAAGGCGTTGCCCCACCGGGGATTTTTGCCGATTGACCGGTTCCTTCTCCTCTTTTTTCATCAGTAACTGGCGCAGACAGGAAAATTCCCTTTGGTCTCTTTATCTTTTAACATGCCTTCTGACCCCAACCCCATTTTGTCATCAAAGGGTCTTCAGAAAATGGGGCTATCCCCAGTGGTGGGTAAGAGTTGACATTTGGGCGCTTCTTTTTGGGCAGAGTGGTGATTTCTGATGACGCATTTGTGGCCGTGATGGGGGGACGAGGAGGTAAAAACTGCTGGGTGCAGGGTTTCATTAACCACGAAGGACATGTTCTTATGAAATTACAGGGCCCTGACCCAGCGAAAAAACGGCCGACGGTCCCCGAAAATGATGATCCGCGGGAGCGTGTTGTCACCAGCACTGGAAGGAGCACCTACTCTCGTACCCTCTACCTCCATGTCCCCCCCCCTTCTTT